>OZ025258.1:2075096-2234064 GCA_964019135.1 Arenicola marina | reverse complement strand
ACCGAAAAAAAAATCAGCACACAGAAAGGTCTACTATGAGAGATGGTGTATTGAATACGCAAGCTGGGATGGGGCTGAGGAGTGCCCGTGTCACCCTTAACACCTCCACACCAGGAAACTACTTGTCTGCACCCCAGACCGGGCCCCAGACACTGCCAAAGAGTAATGATGCATCTAGTGGTTCACTATACAGAATATCTTGCTGTACCCCCGTACACCACCCTAGGCCAAAGAGTAATGATGCATCTAGTGTTTCACTATATAGAATACCTAATTGTACCCCCGTACACTACCCTAGGCCAAAGAGTAATGATGCATCTAGTGTTTCACTATACAGAATACCTAACTGCACCATCATACACTACCCTAGGCCAAAGAGTAATGACGCATCTAGTGTTTCACTATACAGAATATCTAACTGTACCACCGTACACCACCCTAGGCCAAATAGTAATGATGCATCTAGTGTTTCACTATACAGAATATCTAACTGTACCCCCGTACACCACCCTAGGCCAAAGAGTAATGATGCATCTAGTGTTTCACTATATAGAATACCTAACTGTACCCCCGTACACTACCCTAGGCCAAAGAGTAATGATGCATCTAGTGTTTCACTATACAGAATACCTAACTGTACCCCCGTACACTACCCTAGGCCAAAGAGTAATGATGCATCTAGTGTTTCACTATATAGAATACCTAACTGTACCCCCGTACACTACCCTAGGCCAAAGTGTAATGATGCATCTAGTGTTTCGCTATATAGAATACCTAACTGTACCCCCGTACACCACCCTAGGCCAAAGAGTAATGATGCATCTAGTGTTTCACTATACAGAATACCTAACTGTACCCCCGTACACTACCCTAGGCCAAAGAGTAATGATGCATCTAGTGGTTCACTATACAGAATATCTTGCTGTACCCCCGTACACCACCCTAGGCCAAAGAGTAATGATGCATCTAGTGTTTCACTATATAGAATACCTAATTGTACCCCCGTACACTACCCTAGGCCAAAGAGTAATGATGCATCTAGTGTTTCACTATACAGAATACCTAACTGTACCCCCGTACACTACCCTAGGCCAAAGGTGTAATGATGCATCTAGTGTTTCACTATACAGAATACCTAACTGTACCCCCGTACACTACCCTAGGCCAAAGGTGTAATGATGCATCTAGTGTTTCACTATACAGAATACCTAACTGTACCCCCGTACACTACCCTAGGCCAAAGAGTAATGATGCATCTAGTGGTTCACTATACAGAATATCTTGCTGTACCCCCGTACACCACCCTAGGCCAAAGAGTAATGATGCATCTAGTGTTTCACTATATAGAATACCTAATTGTACCCCCGTACACTACCCTAGGCCAAAGAGTAATGATGCATCTAGTGTTTCACTATACAGAATACCTAACTGCACCATCATACACTACCCTAGGCCAAAGAGTAATGACGCATCTAGTGTTTCACTATACAGAATATCTAACTGTACCACCGTACACCACCCTAGGCCAAAGAGTAATGATGCATCTAGTGTTTCACTATACAGAATATCTAACTGTACCCCCGTACACCACCCTAGGCCAAAGAGTAATGATGCATCTAGTGTTTCACTATATAGAATACCTAACTGTACCCCCGTACACTACCCTAGGCCAAAGAGTAATGATGCATCTAGTGTTTCACTATACAGAATACCTAACTGTACCCCCGTACACTACCCTCGGCCAAAGAGTAATGATGCATCTAGTGTTTCACTATACAGAATATCTAACTGTACCACCGTACACCACCCTAGGCCAAAGAGTAATGATGCATCTAGTGTTTCACTATATAGAATACCTAACTGTACCCCCGTACACTACCCTAGGCCAAAGTGTAATGATGCATCTAGTGTTTCGCTATATAGAATACCTAACTGTACCCCCGTACACCACCCTAGGCCAAAGAGTAATGATGCATCTAGTGTTTCACTATACAGAATACCTAACTGTACCCCCGTACACTACCCTAGGCCAAAGAGTAATGATGCATCTAGTGGTTCACTATACAGAATATCTTGCTGTACCCCCGTACACCACCCTAGGCCAAAGAGTAATGATGCATCTAGTGTTTCACTATATAGAATACCTAATTGTACCCCCGTACACTACCCTAGGCCAAAGAGTAATGATGCATCTAGTGTTTCACTATACAGAATACCTAACTGTACCCCCGTACACTACCCTAGGCCAAAGAGTAATGATGCATCTAGTGGTTCACTATACAGAATATCTTGCTGTACCCCCGTACACCACCCTAGGCCAAAGAGTAATGATGCATCTAGTGTTTCACTATATAGAATACCTAATTGTACCCCCGTACACTACCCTAGGCCAAAGAGTAATGATGCATCTAGTGTTTCACTATACAGAATACCTAACTGCACCATCATACACTACCCTAGGCCAAAGAGTAATGACGCATCTAGTGTTTCACTATACAGAATATCTAACTGTACCACCGTACACCACCCTAGGCCAAAGTGTAATGATGCATCTAGTGTTTCGCTATATAGAATACCTAACTGTACCCCCGTACACCACCCTAGGCCAAAGAGTAATGATGCATCTAGTGTTTCACTATATAGAATACCTAACTGTACCCCCGTACACTACCCTAGGCCAAAGAGTAATGATGCATCTAGTGTTTCACTATACAGAATACCTAACTGTACCCCCGTACACTACCCTAGGCCAAAGAGTAATGATGCATCTAGTGTTTCACTATACAGAATATCTAACTGTACCACCGTACACCACCCTAGGCCAAAGAGTAATGATGCATCTAGTGTTTCACTATATAGAATACCTAACTGTACCCCCGTACACTACCCTAGGCCAAAGTGTAATGATGCATCTAGTGTTTCGCTATATAGAATACCTAACTGTACCCCCGTACACCACCCTAGGCCAAAGAGTAATGATGCATCTAGTGTTTCACTATACAGAATACCTAACTGTACCCCCGTACACTACCCTAGGCCAAAGAGTAATGATGCATCTAGTGTTTCACTATATAGAATACCTAACTGTACCCCCGTACACCACCCTAGGCCAAAGATGTAATGATGCATCTAGTGTTTCACTATACAGAATATCTAACTGTACCACCGTACACCACCCTAGGCCAAAGAGTAATGATGCATCTAGTGTTTCACTATATAGAATACCTAACTGTACCCCCGTACACCACCCTAGGCCAAAGAGTAATGATGCATCTAGTGTTTCACTATATAGAATACCTAACTGTACCCCCGTACACTACCCTAGGCCAAAGAGTAATGATACATCTAGTGTTTCACTATACAGAATACCTAACTGTACCCCCGTACACTACCCTAGGCCAAAGAGTAATGATACATCTAGTATTTCACTATATAGAATACCTAACTGTACCCCCGTACACTACCCTAGGCCAAAGAGTAATGATGCATCTAGTGTTTCACTATATAGAATACCTAACTGTACCCCCGTACACTACCCTAGGCCAAAGAGTAATGATACATCTAGTATTTCACTATATAGAATACCTAACTGTACCCCCGTACACTACCCTAGGCCAAAGAGTAATGATGCATCTAGTGTTTCACTATACAGAATATCTAACTGTACCACCGTACACTACCCTAGGCCAAAGAGTAATGATACATCTAGTGTTTCACTATACAGAATACCTAACTGTACCCCCGTGCACCACCCTAGGCCAAAGAGTAATGATGCATCTAGTGTTTCACTATACAGAATACCTAACTGTACCCCCGTACACTACCCTAGGCCAAAGAGTAATGATGCATCTAGTGTTTCACTATACAGAATACCTAACTGTACCCCCGTACACTACCCTAGGCCAAAGAGTAATGATGCATCTAGTGTTTCACTATATAGAATACCTAACTGTACCCCCGTACACTACCCTAGGCCAAAGAGTAATGATACATCTAGTGTTTCACTATACAGAATACCTAACTGTACCCCCGTACACCACCCTAGGCCAAAGAGTAATGATGCATCTAGTGTTTCACTATACAGAATACCTAACTGTACCCCCGTACACTACCCTAGGCCAAAGAGTAATGATACATCTAGTGTTTCACTATGCAGAATACCTAACTGTACCCCCGTACACCACCCTAGGCCAAAGAGTAATGATGCATCTAGTGTTTCACTATACAGAATACCTAACTGTACCCCCGTACACTACCCTAGGCCAAAGAGTAATGATGCATCTAGTGTTTCACTATACAGAATACCTAACTGTACCCCCGTACACTACCCTAGGCCAAAGAGTAATGATGCATCTAGTATTTCACTATATAGAATACCTAACTGTACCCCCGTACACTACCCTAGGCCAAAGAGTAATGATGCATCTAGTGTTTCACTATACAGAATACCTAACTGTACCCCCGTACACTACCCTAGGCCAAAGAGTAATGATACATCTAGTGTTTCACTATACAGAATACCTAACTGTACCCCCGTACACCACCCTAGGCCAAAGAGTAATGATGCATCTAGTGTTTCACTATACAGAATACCTAACTGTACCCCCGTACACTACCCTAGGCCAAAGAGTAATGATGCATCTAGTGTTTCACTATACAGAATACCTAACTGTACCCCCGTACACTACCCTAGGCCAAAGAGTAATGATGCATCTAGTGTTTCACTATACAGAATACCTAACTGTACCCCCGTACACTACCCTAGGCCAAAGAGTAATGATGCATCTAGTATTTCCCTATACAGAATATCTTGCTGTACCCCCGTACACCACCCTAGGCCAAGAGTAATGATGCATCTAGTATTTCCCTATACAGAATATCTTGCTATACCCCCGTACACTACCCTAGGCCAATGAGTAATGATACGTCTAGTGTTTCACTATACAGAATACCTAACTGTACCCCCGTACACTACCCTAGGCCAAAGAGTAATGATGCATCTAGTGTTTCACTATACAGAATACCTAACTGTACCCCCGTACACCACCCTAGGCCAAAGAGTAATGATACATCTAGTATTTCACTATATAGAATACCTAACTGTACCCCCGTACACCACCCTAGGCCAAAGAGTAATGATGCATCTAGTATTTCACTATATAGAATACCTAACTGTACCCCCGTACACTACCCTAGGCCAAAGAGTAATGATACATCTAGTGTTTCACTATACAGAATACCTAACTGTACCCCCGTACACTACCCTAGGCCAAAGAGTAATGATACATCTAGTGTTTCACTATATAGAATACCTAACTGTACCCCCGTACACTACCCTAGGCCAAAGAGTAATGATGCATCTAGTATTTCACTATACAGAATACCTAACTGTACCCCCGTACACTACCCTAGGCCAAAGAGTAATGATACATCTAGTATTTCACTATATAGAATACCTAACTGTACCCCCGTACACTACCCTAGGCCAAAGAGTAATGATGCATCTAGTATTTCACTATATAGAATACCTAACTGTACCCCCATACACTACCCTAGGCCAATAAGTAATGATGCATCTAGTATTTCACTATATAGAATACCTAACTGTACCCCCGTACACTACCCTAGGCCAAAGAGTAATGATACATCTAGTATTTCACTATATAGAATACCTAACTGTACCCCCGTACACTACCCTAGGCCAAAGAGTAATGATACATCTAGTATTTCACTATATAGAATACCTAACTGTACCCCCGTACACTACCCTAGGCCAAAGAGTAATGATGCATCTAGTATTTCACTATATAGAATACCTAACTGTACCCCCATACACTACCCTAGGCCAAAGAGTAATGATGCATCTAGTATTTCACTATATAGAATACCTAACTGTACCCCCGTACACTACCCTAGGCCAAAGAGTAATGATACATCTAGTATTTCACTATATAGAATACCTAACTGTACCCCCGTACACTACCCTAGGCCAAAGAGTAATGATGCATCTAGTGTTTCACTATACAGAATACCTAACTGTACCCCCGTACACTACCCTAGGCCAAAGAGTAATGATACATCTAGTATTTCACTATATAGAATACCTAACTGTACCCCCGTACACCACCCTAGGCCAAAGAGTAATGATGCATCTAGTATTTCACTATATAGAATACCTAACTGTACCCCCGTACACTACCCTAGGCCAAAGAGTAATGATACATCTAGTGTTTCACTATACAGAATACCTAACTGTACCCCCGTACACTACCCTAGGCCAAAGAGTAATGATACATCTAGTATTTCACTATATAGAATACCTAACTGTACCCCCTACACTACCCTAGGCCAAAGAGTAATGATACATCTAGTATTTCACTATATAGAATACCTAACTGTACCCCCGTACACTACCCTAGGCCAAAGAGTAATGATACATCTAGTGTTTCACTATATAGAATACCTAACTGTACCCCCGTACACTACCCTAGGCCAAAGAGTAATGATGCATCTAGTGTTTCACTATATAGAATACCTAACTGTACCCCCGTACACTACCCTAGGCCAAAGAGTAATGATGCATCTAGTGTTTCACCATACAAAATACCTAACTGTACCTCCGTACACTACCCTAGACCAAAGAGTAATGATGCATCTAGTGTTTCGCTATGCTGATTGCCTAACTATACCCCATTCAGTACCCAGTAGTGTCGCAACTGTTGGTCCTCACAATGTTGCTAGTGTTGTAGTGCACTGTTACAATATATTCAACCAAATATCTTCGGCGTTAATTTTTCTTTTCGTGGCAAACTGTATCGCTGGGAGAACGGTGTGTCACTTGTATGAGCTGCGGCATCGACGTCAAAGTAAGGCCTTGTGGTATTCAAGTCCCCGACAAGGCGGACACACAAGGCTGCGCAAGCTGACTGACCAGGCGTAAGGACTCCCGTTGTCATGTCTCCCATGTCTCCCGGCAAGTCACACCGATCGGCCTCACCAAGCTTAGTCAGACTCGGAGTAAGACAACGACAACGAGTTATTTTAAGGCATTGATATATCTAACGGATTTAGTGGGCATCGCTCTGGGAAAGCCTAGTTAAAACATGTATGGTGGTGACGCAAGCGCTCACAGCCAGCAGACGCCACCCCTTGGCTGTGGTGACGTCACAACGTGGGGTGGCTGCACGACAGGGCTGGAGAGAGGCAGGTTGTGGGCCCGCCACAGACAGCCCTACGCCACCGTGTAGCTTGTGGGTCAGCCACATACAGCCCTAAGCCGCCGTGTGGGTTGTGGGTGTCCCACAGACAGCCCTAAGTCACCATGTAGGTTGTGAGTCCCCCACAGACAGCCCGAAGCCACCATGTATGTTGTGGGTCCCCCATAGACAGCCCTAAGCCACAATGTAGGTTGTGGGACCGCCACAGATACCATGTCCCCCACAGACAGCCCTAAGCCACCATGTAGGTTGTGGGACCGCCACAGATACCATGTCCCCCACAGACAGCCCTAAGCCACAATGTCTGTACCACACACCACAGCCGCCCTCACCACTCACTCCCGTCTTTCCTCTACTCTTTACTCTTGGACTTGCTCTGCCCTGTCTTCCCCTCTTCGCACTTCCACGACCCCAGTGTCCCAACCCCTGGCGGCGACGTCATCCGTCAAGGATAGGTATCGGGTGGGGGGGGGGGGCGGTTAGCGGTCTCCAGGGCACATCGTGCTCCAGACCTGAGGAGAGGTGTGTGGGGTGGGGGCGGGGTCATATGTGTTGCTCTTCAGTCTCGCGTCGTGCTCTGAAGCCAACTTCAGGAACCTTTCTTTGGGACACGAACCGTGGTCACGTGACGTCGCTTGGTCCATGGAGGGAGACTGTAGAGGGGGGCGAGGGGGCGAGGAGGGGGGGGGAGGTGAAACTTATAGCCCTGCAAGGCAATTTGAAATTGCAATGTTTGGATTTGGAGGAAAGTGCGTCTGGGTGGAAGAACCTTTGCTTTCTGAAGGACGTGGCCGGCATGTATGCTATGCACCAGTGTACCTATCCTGTAGCCAATGAAGTTGGTTACACACCGCAATGCTCTACGCTTCTTATCCTGTAGACAATAAAGCTGGTTACACACCGAAATGCTCTACGCTTCTTATCCTGTAGACAATGAAGCCGGTTGCACACCGCAATGCTCTACGCTTCTTATCCTGTAGCCAATGAAGCTGGTTACACACCGCAATGCTCTACGCTTCCTATCCTGTAGACAATGAAGCTGGTTACACACTGCAATGCTCTACGCTTCTTATCCTGTAGCCAATGAAGCTGGTTACACACCGCAATGCTCTACGCTTCTTATCCTGTAGCCAATGAAGCTGGTTACACACCGCAATGCTCTACGCTTCTTATCATGTAGACAATGAAGCTGGTTACACACCGCAATGCTCTACGCTTCTTATCCTGTAGCCAATGAAGCTGGTTACACACCGCAATGCTCTACGATTCTTATCCTGTAGCCAATGAAGCTGGTTACACACCGCAATGCTCTACGCTTCTTATCCTGTAGCCAATGAAGCTGGTTACACACTGCAATGCTCTGCGCTTCTTATCCTGTAGCCAATGAAGCCGGTTACACACCGCAATGCTCTACGATTCTTATCCTGTAGCCAATGAAGCTGGTTACACACCGCAATGCTCTACGCTTCTTATCCTGTAGACAATGAAGCTGGTTACACACCGCAATGCTCTACGCTTCTTATCCTGTAGCCAATGAAGCCGGTTACACACCGCAAAGCTCTACGATTCTTATCCTGTAGCCAATGAAGCTGGTTACACACCGCAATGCTCTACGCTTCTTATCCTGTAGCCAATGAAGCCGGTTACACACCGCAATGCTCTACGATTCTTATCATGTAGACAATAAAGCTGGTTACACACCGCAATGCTCTACGCTTCTTATCCTGTAGCCAATGAAGCCGGTTACCCACCGCAATGCTCTACGCTTCTTATCCTGTAGCCAATAAAGCTGGTTACACACCGCAATGCTCTACGCTTCTTATCCTGTAGCCAATGAAGCCGGTTACACACCGCAATGCTCTACGATTCTTATCATGTAGACAATAAAGCTGGTTACACACCGCAATGCTCTACGCTTCTTATCCTGTAGCCAATGAAGCGGGTTACACACTGCAATGCTCTACGCTTCCTATCCTGTAGCCAATGAAGCCGGTTACACACTGCAATGCTCTACGCTTCTTATCCTGTAGCCAATGAAGCCGGTTACACACCGCAATGCTCTACGATTCTTATCATGTAGACAATAAAGCTGGTTACACACCGCAATGCTCTACGCTTCTTATCCTGTAGCCAATGAAGCTGGTTACACACCGCAATGCTCTACGCTTCTTATCCTGTAGCCAATGAAGCTGGTTACACACCGCAATGCTCTACGCTTCTTATCCTGTAGCCAATGAAGCCGGTTACACACCGCAATACTCTACGATTCTTATCCTGTAGCCAATGAAGCCGCTTACACACTGCAATGCTCTACGCTTCTTATCCTGTAGCCAATGAGGCCGGTTACACACCGCAATGCTCTACGATTCTTATCCTGTAGCCAATGAAGCCGGTTACACACCGCAATGCTCTACGATTCTTATCCTGTAGCCAATGAAGCCGGTTACACACCGCAATGCTCTACGATTCTTATCCTGTAGCCAATGAAGCTGGTTACACACCGCAATGCTCTACGCTTCTTATCCTGTAGCCAATGAAGCTGGTGACACACCGCAATGCTCTACGCTTCTTATCCTGTAGCCAATGAAGCCGGTTACACACCGCAACGCTCTACGATTCTTATCCTGTAGCCAATGAAGCCGGTTACACACCGCAATGCTCTACGCTTCTTATCCTGTAGCCAATGAAGCCGGTTACACACTGCAATGCTCTACGCTTCTTATCCTGTAGCCAATGAAGCCGGTTACACACCGCAATGCTCTACGCTTCTTATCCTGTAGCCAATGAAGCCGGTTACACACCGCAATGCTCTACGCTTCTTATCCTGTAGCCAATGAAGCCGGTTACACACTGCAATGCTCTACGCTTCTTATCCTGTTGCCAATGAAGCCGGTTACACACCGCAATGCTCTACGCTTCTTATCCTGTAGCCAATGAAGCCGGTTACACACCGCAATGCTCTACGCTTCTTATCCTGTAGCCAATCAAGCCGGTTACACACCGCAATGCTCTACGCTTCTTATCCTGTAGCCAATGAAGCCGGTTACACACCGCAATGCTCTACGCTTCTTATCCTGTTGCCAATGAAGCCGGTTACACACCGCAATGCTCTACGCTTCTTATCCTGTTGCCAATGAAGCCGGTTACACACCGCAATGCTCTACGCTTCTTATCCTGTAGCCAATGAAGCCGGTTACACACTGCAATGCTCTACGCTTCTTATCCTGTAGCCAATGAAGTCGGTTACACACTGCAATGCTCTACGCTTCTTATCCTGTAGCCAATGAAGCTGGTTACACACCGCAATGCTCTACGCTTCTTATCCTGTAGCCAATGAAGCCGGTTACACACTGCAATGCTCTACGCTTCTTATCCTGTTGCCAATGAAGCCGGTTACACACTGCAATGCTCTACGCTTCTTATCCTGTTGCCAATGAAGCCGGTTACACACTGCAATGCTCTACGCTTCTTATCCTGTAGACAATGAAGCCGGTTACACACCGCAATGCTCTACGCTTCTTATCCTGTAGCCAATGAAGCTGGTTACACACTGCAATGCTCTACGCTTCTTATCCTGTAGCCAATGAAGCTGGTTACACACTGCAATGCTCTACGCTTCTTATCCTGTTGCCAATGAAGCCGGTTACACACCGCAATGCTCTACGCTTCTTATCCTGTAGCCAATGAAGCCGGTTACACACTGCAATGCTCTACGCTTCTTATCCTGTTGCCAATGAAGCCGGTTACACACCGCAATGCTCTACGCTTCTTATCCTGTAGCCAATGAAGCTGGTTACACACTGCAATGCTCTACGCTTCTTATCCTGTAGCCAATGAAGCTGGTTACACACTGCAATGCTCTACGCTTCTTATCCTGTTGCCAATGAAGCCGGTTACACACCGCAATGCTCTACGCTTCTTATCCTGTAGCCAATGAAGCCGGTTACACACCGCAATGCTCTACGCTTCTTATCCTGTAGCCAATGAAGCTGGTTACACACCGCAATGCTCTACGCTTCTTATCCTGTAGCCAATGAAGCTGGTTACACACTGCAATGCTCTACGCTTCTTATCCTGTTGCCAATGAAGCCGGTTACACACCGCAATGCTCTACGCTTCTTATCCTGTAGCCAATGAAGCTGGTTACACACCGCAATGCTCTACGCTTCTTATCCTGTAGCCAATGAAGCTGGTTACACACTGCAATGCTCTACGCTTCTTATCCTGTTGCCAATGAAGCCGGTTACACACCGCAATGCTCTACGCTTCTTATCCTGTAGCCAATGAAGCCGGTTACACACCGCAATGCTCTACGCTTCTTATCCTGTAGCCAATGAAGCCGGTTACACACTGCAATGCTCTACGCTTCTTATCCTGTAGCCAATGAAGCTGGTTACACACTGCAATGCTCTACGCTTCTTATCCTGTAGCCAATGAAGCCGGTTACACACTGCAATGCTCTACGCTTCTTATCCTGTAGCCAATGAAGCCGGTTACACACCGCAATGCTCTACGCTTCTTATCCTGTAGCCAATGAAGCCGGTTACACACCGCAATGCTCTACGCTCCTTATCCTGTAGATAATGTAGCCGGTTACACACTGCAATGCACTACGCTTCTTATCCTGTAGCCAATGAAGCCGGTTACACACTGCAATGCTCTACGCTTCTTATCCTGTAGCCAATGAAGCCGGTTACACACCGCAATGCTCTACGCTCCTTATCCTGTAGATAATGTAGCCGGTTACACACTGCAATGCTTTACGCTTCCTATCCTGTAGCCAATGAAGCTGGTTACACACCGCAATGCACTACGCTTCTTATCCTGTAGCCAATGAAGCCGGTTACACACCGCAATGCTCTAAGCTTCTTATCCTGTAGCCAATGAAGCTGGTTACACACCGCAATGCTCTACGCTTCTTATCCTGTAGCCAATGAAGCTGGTTACACACCGCAATGCTCTACGCTTCTTATCCTGTAGCCAATGAAGCCGGTTACACACCGCAATGCTCTACGCTTCTTATCCTGTAGCCAATGAAGCCGGTTACACACCGCAATGCTCTACGCTTCTTATCCTGTAGCCAATGAAGCTGGTTACACACCGCAATGCTCTACGCTTCCTATCCTGTAGCCAATGAAGCTGGTTACACACCGCAATGCTCTACGCTTCCTATCCTGTAGCCAATGAAGCTGGTTACACACCGCAATGCTCTACGCTTCCTATCCTGTAGCCAATGAATCTGGTTACACACCGCAATGCACTACGCTTCTTATCCTGTAGCCAATGAAGCCGGTTACACACTGCAATGCTCTACGCTTCTTATCCTGTTGCCAATGAAGCCGGTTACACACCGCAATGCTCTACGCTTCTTATCCTGTAGCCAATGAAGCTGGTTACACACCGCAATGCTCTACGCTTCTTTTCCTGTAGCCAATGAAGCCGGTTACACACTGCAATGCTCTACGCTTCTTATCCTGTAGCCAATGAAGCTGGTTACACACCGCAATGCTCTACGCTTCTTATCCTGTAGCCAATGAAGCTGGTTACACACCGCAATGCACTACGCTTCTTATCCTGTAGCCAATGAAGCCGGTTACACACTGCAATGCTCTACGCTTCTTATCCTGTTGCCAATGAAGCCGGTTACACACCGCAATGCTCTACGCTTCTTATCCTGTAGCCAATGAAGCTGGTTACACACCGCAATGCTCTACGCTTCTTATCCTGTAGCCAATGAAGCCGGTTACACACCGCAATGCTCTACGCTTCTTATCCTGTAGCCAATGAAGCCGGTTACACACTGCAATGCTCTACGCTTCTTATCCTGTTGCCAATGAAGCCGGTTACACACCGCAATACTCTACGATTCTTATCCTGTAGCCAATGAAGCCGCTTACACACCGCAATGCTCTACGCTTCTTATCCTGTAGCCAATGAGGCCGGTTACACACCGCAATGCTCTACGATTCTTATCCTGTAGCCAATGAAGCCGGTTACACACCGCAATGCTCTACGATTCTTATCCTGTAGCCAATGAAGCCGGTTACACACCGCAATGCTCTACGATTCTTATCCTGTAGCCAATGAAGCCGGTTACACACCGCAATGCTCTACGATTCTTATCCTGTAGCCAATGAAGCCGGTTACACACCGCAATGCTCTACGATTCTTATCATGTAGACAATAAAGCTGGTTACACACCGCAATGCTCTACGCTTCTTATCCTGTAGCCAATGAAGCTGGTTACACACCGCAATGCTCTACGCTTCTTATCCTGTAGCCAATGAAGCCGGTTACACACCGCAATGCTCTACGCTTCTTATCCTGTAGCCAATGAAGCCGGTTACACACCGCAATGCTCTACGCTTCCTATCCTGTAGCCAATGAAGCTGGTTACACACCGCAATGCTCTACGCTTCTTATCCTGTTGCCAATGAAGCCGGTTACACACCGCAATGCTCTACGCTTCCTATCCTGTAGCCAATGAAGCTGGTTACACACCGCAATGCTCTACGCTTCTTATCCTGTTGCCAATGAAGCCGGTTACACACCGCAATGCTCTACGCTTCCTATCCTGTAGCCAATGAAGCTGGTTACACACCGCAATGCTCTACGCTTCTTATCCTGTAGACAATGAAGCTGGTTACACACCGCAATGCTCTACGCTTCTTATCCTGTAGACAATGAAGCCGGTTACACACTGCAATGCTCTACGCTTCTTATCCTGTTGCCAATGAAGCCGGTTACACACCGCAATGCTCTACGCCTCTTATCCTGTAGCCAATGAAGCCGGTTACACACCGCAATACTCTACGCTTCTTATCCTGTAGCCAATGAAGCCGGTTACACACCGCAATGCTCTACGCTTCTTATCCTGTAGCCAATGAAGCCGGTTACACACTGCAATGCTCTACGCTTCTTATCCTGTAGCCAATAAAGCCGGTTACACACCGCAATGCTCTACGCTTCTTATCCTGTAGCCAATGAAGCCGGTTACACACCGCAATGCTCTACGATTCTTATCCTGCAGCCAATGAAGCCGGTTACACACTGCAATGCTCTACGCTTCTTATCCTGTTGCCAATGAAGCCGGTTACACACCGCAATGCTCTACGCTTCTTATCCTGTAGCCAATGAAGCCGGTTACACACCGCAATGCTCTACGCTTCTTATCCTGTAGCCAATGAAGCCGGTTACACACCGCAATGCTCTACGCTTCTTATCCTGTAGCCAATGAAGCCGGTTACACACTGCAATGCTCTACGCTTCTTATCCTGTTGCCAATGAAGCCGGTTACACACCGCAATGCTCTACGCTTCTTATCCTGTTGCCAATGAAGCCGGTTACACACCGCAATGCTCTACGCTTCTTATCCTGTAGCCAATGAAGCCGGTTACACACTGCAATGCTCTACGCTTCTTATCCTGTAGCCAATGAAGCCGGTTACACACTGCAATGCTCTACGCTTCTTATCCTGTAGCCAATGAAGCCGGTTACACACTGCAATGCTCTACGCTTCTTATCCTGTAGCCAATGAAGCCGGTTACACACTGCAATGCTCTACGCTACTTATCCTGTAGCCAATGAAGCTGGTTACACACCGCAATGCTCTACGCTTCTTATCCTGTAGCCAATGAAGCCGGTTACACACTGCAATGCTCTACGCTTCTTATCCTGTTGCCAATGAAGCCGGTTACACACCGCAATGCTCTACGCTTCTTATCCTGTAGCCAATGAAGCTGGTTACACACCGCAATGCTCTACGCTTCCTATCCTGTAGACAATGAAGCTGGTTACACACCGCAATGCTCTGCGCTTCTTATCCTGTAGCCAATGAAGCTGGTTACACACCGCAATGCTCTACGCCTCTTATCCTGTAGCCAATGAAGCCGGTTACACACCGCAATGCTCTACGCTTCTTATCCTGTAGCCAATGAAGCTGGTTACACACCGCAATACTCTACGATTCTTATCATGTAGACAATAAAGCCGGTTACACACTGCAATGCTCTACGCTTCTTATCCTGTTGCCAATGAAGCCGGTTACACACTGCAATGCTCTACGCTTCTTATCCTGTAGCCAATGAAGCTGGTTACACACCGCAATACTCTACGATTCTTATCATGTAGACAATAAAGCCGGTTACACACCGCAATGCTCTACGCCTCTTATCCTGTAGACAATGAAGCTGGTTACACACCGCAATGCTCTACGCCTCTTATCCTGTAGCCAATGAAGCCGGTTACACACCGCAATGCTCTACGCTTCTTATCCTGTTGCCAATAAAGCCGGTTACACACCGCAATGCTCTACGCTTCTTATCCTGTAGCCAATGAAGCCGGTTACACACTGCAATGCTCTACGCTTCTTATCCTGTTGCCAATAAAGCCGGTTACACACCGCAATGCTCTACGCTTCTTATCCTGTAGCCAATGAAGCCGGTTACACACCGCAATGCTCTACGCTTCTTATCCTGTTGCCAATGAAGCTGGTTACACACCGCAATGCTCTACGCTTCTTATCCTGTTGCCAATGAAGCCGGTTACACACCGCAATGCTCTACGCTTCTTATCCTGTAGCCAATGAAGCTGGTTACACACCGCAATGCTCTACGCTTCTTATCCTGTAGCCAATGAAGCCGGTTACACACTGCAATGCTCTACGCTTCTTATCCTGTAGCCAATGAAGCTGGTTACACACCGCAATGCTCTACGCTTCTTATCCTGTAGCCAATGAAGCTGGTTACACACCGCAATGCTCTACGCTTCCCATCCTGTAGACAATGAAGCTGGTTACACACCGCAATGCTCTACGCTTCTTATCCTGTAGACAATAAAGCCGGTTACACACCGCAATGCTCTACGCTTCCTACCCTGTTGCCAATGAGGCCGGTTACACACCGCAATGCTCTACGCTTCTTATCCTGTAGCCAATGAAGCCGGTTACACACTGCAATGCTCTACGCTTCTTATCCTGTTGCCAATGAAGCTGGTTACACACCGCAATGCTCTACGCTTCTTATCCTGTAGCCAATGAAGCCGGTTACACACTGCAATGCTCTACGCTTCTTATCCTGTAGCCAATGAAGCTGGTTACACACCGCAATGCTCTACGCTTCTTATCCTGTAGCCAATGAAGCTGGTTACACACCGCAATGCTCTACGCTTCTTATCCTGTTGCCAATGAAGCCGGTTACACACTGCAATGCTCTACGCTTCTTATCCTGTTGCCAATGAAGCTGGTTACACACCGCAATGCTCTACGCTTCTTATCCTGTAGCCAATGAAGCCGGTTACACACTGCAATGCTCTACGCTTCTTATCCTGTAGCCAATGAAGCTGGTTACACACCGCAATGCTCTACGCTTCTTATCCTGTAGCCAATGAAGCCGGTTACACACTGCAATGCTCTACGCTTCTTATCCTGTAGCCAATGAAGCTGGTTACACACCGCAATGCTCTACGCTTCTTATCATGTAGACAATGAAGCCGGTTACACACCGCAATGCTCTACGCTTCTTATCCTGTTGCCAATGAGGCCGGTTACACACCGCAATGCTCTACGCTTCTTATCATGTAGACAATGAAGCTGGTTACACACCGCAATGCTCTACGCTTCTTATCCTGTAGCCAATGAAGCCGGTTACACACCGCAATGCTCTACGCTTCTTATCCTGTAGCCAATGAAGCCGGTTACACACTGCAATGCTCTACGCTTCTTATCCTGTTGCCAATGAAGCTGGTTACACACCGCAATGCTCTACGCTTCTTATCCTGTAGCCAATGAAGCCGGTTACACACTGCAATGCTCTACGCTTCTTATCCTGTAGCCAATGAAGCTGGTTACACACCGCAATGCTCTACGCTTCTTATCCTGTAGCCAATGAAGCTGGTTACACACCGCAATGCTCTACGCTTCTTATCCTGTTGCCAATGAAGCCGGTTACACACTGCAATGCTCTACGCTTCTTATCCTGTTGCCAATGAAGCTGGTTACACACCGCAATGCTCTACGCTTCTTATCCTGTAGCCAATGAAGCCGGTTACACACTGCAATGCTCTACGCTTCTTATCCTGTAGCCAATGAAGCTGGTTACACACCGCAATGCTCTACGCTTCTTATCCTGTAGCCAATGAAGCCGGTTACACACTGCAATGCTCTACGCTTCTTATCCTGTAGCCAATGAAGCTGGTTACACACCGCAATGCTCTACGCTTCTTATCCTGTAGCCAATGAAGCCGGTTACACACCGCAATGCTCTACGCTTCTTATCCTGTAGCCAATGAAGCTGGTTACACACCGCAATGCTCTACGCTTCTTATCATGTAGACAATGAAGCCGGTTACACACCGCAATGCTCTACGCTTCTTATCCTGTTGCCAATGAGGCCGGTTACACACCGCAATGCTCTACGCTTCTTATCATGTAGACAATGAAGCTGGTTACACACCGCAATGCTCTACGCTTCTTATCCTGTAGCCAATGAAGCCGGTTACACACCGCAATGCTCTACGCTTCTTATCCTGTAGCCAATGAAGCCGGTTACACACTGCAATGCTCTACGCTTCTTATCCTGTTGCCAATGAAGCTGGTTACACACCGCAATGCTCTACGCTTCTTATCCTGTAGCCAATGAAGCCGGTTACACACTGCAATGCTCTACGCTTCTTATCCTGTAGCCAATGAAGCTGGTTACACACCGCAATGCTCTACGCTTCTTATCCTGTAGCCAATGAAGCTGGTTACACACCGCAATGCTCTACGCTTCTTATCCTGTTGCCAATGAAGCCGGTTACACACTGCAATGCTCTACGCTTCTTATCCTGTTGCCAATGAAGCTGGTTACACACCGCAATGCTCTACGCTTCTTATCCTGTAGCCAATGAAGCCGGTTACACACTGCAATGCTCTACGCTTCTTATCCTGTAGCCAATGAAGCTGGTTACACACCGCAATGCTCTACGCTTCTTATCCTGTAGCCAATGAAGCCGGTTACACACCGCAATGCTCTACGCTTCTTATCCTGTAGCCAATGAAGCTGGTTACACACCGCAATGCTCTACGCTTCTTATCATGTAGACAATGAAGCCGGTTACACACCGCAATGCTCTACGCTTCTTATCCTGTTGCCAATGAGGCCGGTTACACACCGCAATGCTCTACGCTTCTTATCATGTAGACAATGAAGCTGGTTACACACCGCAATGCTCTACGCTTCTTATCCTGTAGCCAATGAAGCCGGTTACACACCGCAATGCTCTACGCTTCTTATCCTGTAGCCAATGAAGCTGGTTACACACCGCAATGCTCTACGCTTCTTATCATGTAGACAATGAAGCCGGTTACACACCGCAATGCTCTACGCTTCTTATCCTGTTGCCAATGAGGCCGGTTACACACCGCAATGCTCTACGCTTCTTATCCTGTAGCCAATGAAGCCGGTTACACACTGCAATGCTCTACGCTTCTTATCCTGTTGCCAATGAAGCCGGTTACACACCGCAATGCTCTACGCTTCTTATCCTGTAGCCAATGAAGCCGGTTACACACTGCAATGCTCTACGCTTCTTATCCTGTTGCCAATGAAGCCGGTTACACACCGCAATGCTCTACGCTTCTTATCCTGTAGCCAATGAAGCTGGTTACACACCGCAATGCTCTACGCTTCTTATCCTGTAGCCAATGAAGCGGGTTACACACTGCAATGCTCTACGCTTCTTATCCTGTTGCCAATGAAGCCGGTTACACACCGCAATGCTCTACGCTTCTTATCCTGTTGCCAATGAAGCCGGTTACACACCGCAATGCTCTACGCTTCTTATCCTGTAGCCAATGAAGCCGGTTACACACTGCAATGCTCTACGCTTCTTATCCTGTTGCCAATAAAGCCGGTTACACACCGCAATGCTCTACGCTTCTTATCCTGTAGCCAATGAAGCTGGTTACACACCGCAATGCTCTACGCTTCTTATCCTGTTGCCAATGAAGCCGGTTACACACCGCAATGCTCTACGCTTCTTATCCTGTAGCCAATGAAGCTGGTTACACACCGCAATGCTCTACGCTTCTTATCCTGTAGCCAATGAAGCGGGTTACACACTGCAATGCTCTACGCTTCTTATCCTGTTGCCAATGAAGCCGGTTACACACCGCAATGCTCTACGCTTCTTATCCTGTTGCCAATGAAGCCGGTTACACACCGCAATGCTCTACGCTTCTTATCCTGTAGCCAATGAAGCCGGTTACACACTGCAATGCTCTACGCTTCTTATCCTGTTGCCAATAAAGCCGGTTACACACCGCAATGCTCTACGCTTCTTATCCTGTAGCCAATGAAGCTGGTTACACACCGCAATGCTCTACGCTTCTTATCCTGTTGCCAATGAAGCCGGTTACACACCGCAATGCTCTACGCTTCTTATCCTGTAGCCAATGAAGCCGGTTACACACCGCAATGCTCTACGCTTCTTATCCTGTAGCCAATGAAGCTGGTTACACACCGCAATGCTCTACGCTTCTTATCCTGTAGCCAATGAAGCGGGTTACACACTGCAATGCTCTACGCTTCTTATCCTGTTGCCAATGAAGCCGGTTACACACCGCAATGCTCTACGCTTCTTATCCTGTAGCCAATGAAGCCGGTTACACACTGCAATGCTCTACGCTTCTTATCCTGTAGCCAATGAAGCTGGTTACACACCGCAATGCTCTACGCTTCTTATCCTGTTGCCAATGAAGCCGGTTACACACCGCAATGCTCTACGCTTCTTCTGAAATCTCTTGCACCTTTAAAGTCAGTTTTATACAACAGATCATGATTTAGATTAATGTAATTATACAACTACAACGTTAGAGACGAAGTTATTGTCCTTGAGTTACAATTCCACGATGTTCAAGTCTTGCGAACAGTACAAACGTATATCCCAATTCCCACGAGCGAACGTTATTCTGCTCTCAAAAAAGATTCTGTACAGATTAGGTAGCTCACAAACGTTACACTATCCCAAGGTATAGTAATGCATCAATTTACAGTAAGTTCAAGTGCTTTATTCTAAGTTGCAGTCATTCCAACTTAGTCATTCCAAGGTATGCATACCAAGGTACATTTATACCAATGTACACTCATGCCCAGATACACTTATCATGCCAATGTACACTCATCGTGCTAAGGTGCTGTCATCATACCAATGTACACTCATCATACGAATGTACACTCATCATGCCAAGATACACTCATCACACCATTGTACACTCATCATGCCAATGTACACTCATCATGCCAAGGTACACTCATCATACCATTGTGCACTCATCATGCCAAGGTACACTCATCATACCAAGGTACACTCATCATACCATAGTACACTCATCATGCCAATGTACACTCATCATGCCAAGGTACACTCATCATACCAAGGTACACTCATCATACCAAGGTACACTCATCATACGAATGTACACTCATCATGCCAAGGTACACTCATCACACCATTGTACACTCATCATACCAATGTACACTCATCATGCCAAGGTACACTCATCACACCATTGTACACTCATTATACCAATGTACACTCATCATGCCAATGTACACTCATCATGCCAAGGTACACTCATCATGCCAATGTACACTCATCATGCCAATATACACTCATCATGCCAATGTACACTCATCATGCCAATGTACACTCATCATACCAATGTACACTCATCATGCCAAGGTACACTCATCATACGAATGTACACTCATCATGCCAAGGTACACTCATCATACGAATGTACACTCATCATGCCAAGGTACACTCATCACACCATTGTACACTCATCATACCAATGTACACTCATCATGCCAAGGTACACTCATCACACCATTGTACACTCATCATACCAATGTACACTCATCATACGAATGTACACTCATCATGCCAAGGTACACTCATCACACCATTGTACACTCATCACACCATTGTACACTCATCATACCAATGTACACTCATCATGCCAAGGTACACTCATCATACGAATGTACACTCATCATGCCAAGGTACACTCATCACACCATTGTACACTCATCATACCAATGTACACTCATCATGCCAAGGTACACTCATCACACCATTGTACACTCATCATACCAATGTACACTCATCATACGAATGTACACTCATCATGCCAAGGTACACTCATCGCACCATTGTACACTCATCATACCAATGTACACTCATCATGCCAAGGTACACTCATCACACCATTGTACACTCATCATACCAATGTACACTCATCATGCCAATGTACACTCATCATGCCAAGGTACACTCATCACACCATTGTACACTCATCATACCAATGTACACTCATCATGCCAAGGTACACTCATCACACCATTGTACACTCATCATACCAATGTACACTCATCATGCCAATGTACACTCATCATGCCAATGTACACTCATCATGCCAATGTACACTCATCATACCAATGTACACTCATCATGCCCAGGTACACTCATCATGCCAATGTACACTCATCATGCCAATGTACACTCATCATGCCAAGGTACACTCATCATGCCAATGTACACTCATCATGCCAATATACAGTCATCATGCCAATGTACACTCATCATGCCAAGTTACACTCATCATGCCAAGGTACACTCATCATGCCAAGGTACACTCATCATGCCAAGGTGCAGTCATCATACGAATGTACACTCATCATGCCAAGATACACTCATCATGCTAAGGTACACTCATCATGCCAAGGTACACACATCATGCCAATGTGCACTCATCATACCAATGTACACTCATCATACCAATGTACACTCATCATACCAATGTACACTCATCATGCCAAGGTACACCCATCATGCCAATGTGCACTCATCATGCCAAGGTACACTCATCATGCCAAGGTACACTCATACCAATGTATACTCATCATGCCAATGTACACTCATCATGCCAATGTACACTCATCATGCCAATGTACACTCATCATGCCAATGTACACTCATCATGCCAAGGTACACTCATCATGCCAAGGTACACTCATACCAATGTACACTCATCATGCCAATGTACACTCATCATGCCAAGGTACACTTATACCAATGTACACTCATCATGCCAAGGTACACTCATCACACCATTGTACACTCATCATACCAATGTACACTCATCATGCTAAGGTACACACATCATGCCAATGTGCACTCATCATACCAATGTATACTCATCATGCTAAGGTACACTCATCATGCCAAGGTGCAGTCATCATACCAATGTATACTCATCATGCTAAGGTACACTCATCATGCCAAGGTGCAGTCATCATACGAATGTACACTCATCATGCCAAGATACACTCATCATGCTAAGGTACACTCATCATGCCAAGGTACACACATCATGCCAATGTGCACTCATCATACCAATGTACACTCATCATACCAATGTACACTCATCATACCAATGTACACTCATCATGCCAAGGTACACCCATCATGCCAATGTGCACTCATCATGCCAAGGTACACTCATCATGCCAAGGTACACTCATACCAATGTATACTCATCATGCCAATGTACACTCATCATGCCAATGTACACTCATCATGCCAATGTACACTCATCATGCCAATGTACACTCATCATGCCAAGGTACACTCATCATGCCAAGGTACACTCATACCAATGTACACTCATCATGCCAATGTACACTCATCATGCCAAGGTACACTTATACCAATGTACACTCATCATGCCAAGGTACACTCATCACACCATTGTACACTCATCATACCAATGTACACTCATCATGCTAAGGTACACACATCATGCCAATGTGCACTCATCATACCAATGTACACTCATCATACCAATGTACACTCATCATACCAATGTACACTCATCATGCCAAGGTACACCCATCATGCCAATGTGCACTCATCATGCCAAGGTACACTCATCATGCCAAGGTACACTCATACCAAGGTACACTCATCATGCCAATGTACACTCATCATGCCAATGTACACTCATCATGCCAAGGTACACTCATCATGCCAATGTACACTCATCATGCCAAGGTACACTCATACCAATGTACACTCATCATGCCAATGTACACTCATCATACCAAGATACACTTATCATGCCAATGTACACTCACCATACCAGTGTACACTCATCATGCCAATGTACACTCATCATGCCAATGTACACTCATCATGCCAAGGTACACTCATACCAATGTATACTCATCATGCCAATGTACACTCATCATACCAATGTACACTCATCATGCCATAGTACACTCATCATGCCAATGTACACTCATCATGCCAAGGTACACTCATCATGCCAAGTTACACTCATCATGGCAAGGTGCACTCATCATGCCAAGGTACACTCATACCAATGTATACTCATCATGCCAATGTACACTCATCATGCCAAGGTACACTCATCATGCCAAGGTACACTCATCATGCCAAGGTACACTCATCATGCCAAGGTACACTCATACCAATGTACACTCATCATGCCAATGTACACTCATCATGCCAAGGTACACTCATCATGCCAAGGTACACTCATCATGCCAAGGTACACTCATCATGCCAAGGTACACTCATACCAATGTATACTCATCATGCCAAGGTACACTCATCATGCCAAGGTACACTCATCATACCAATGTAGGCTCATCATACCAATGTACACTCATCATACCAATGTACACTCATCATGCCAAGGTACACCCATCATGCCAATGTGCACTCATCATGCCAAGGTACACTCATCATGCCAAGGTACACTCATACCAATGTATACTCATCATGCCAAGGTACACTCATCATGCCAAGGTACACTCATCATACCAATGTACACTCATCATGCCAAGGTACACCCATCATGCCAATGTGCACTCATCATGCCAAGGTACACTCATACCAATGTATACTCATCATGCCAAGGTACACTCATCATGCCAAGGTACACTCATCATGCCAAGGTACACTCATCATGCCAAGGTACACTCATACCAATGTATACTCATCATGCCAAGGTACACTCATCATGCCAATGGGCACTCATCATACCAATGTAGGCTCATCATACCAATGTACACTCATCATACCAATGTACACTCATCATGCCAAGGTACACCCATCATGCCAATGTGCACTCATCATGCCAAGGTACACTCATCATGCCAAGGTACACTCATACCAATGTATACTCATCATGCCAAGGTACACTCATCATGCCAAGGTACACTCATCATACCAATGTACACTCATCATGCCAAGGTACACCCATCATGCCAATGTGCACTCATCATGCCAAGGTACACTCATCATGCCAAGGTACACTCATACCAATGTATACTCATCATACCAATGTACACTCATCATGCCAAGGTACACTCATCATGCCAATGTACACTCATCATGCCAAGGTACACTCATACCAATGTACACTCATCATGCCAATGTACACTCATCATGCCAAGGTACACTCATCATGCCAAGGTACACTCATACCAATGTACACTCATCATGCCCAGGTACACCCATCATGCCAGTGTGCACTCATCATGCCAATGTACACTCATCATGCCAAGGTACACCCATCATGCCAATGTGCACTCATCATGCCAAGGTACACTCATCATGCCAAGGTACACTCATACCAATGTATACTCATCATGCCAATGTACACTCATCATGCCAATGTACACTCATCATGCCAAGGTACACTCATCATGCCAAGGTACACTCATACCAATGTACACTCATCATGCCAATGTACACTCATCATGCCAATGTACACTCATCATGCCAATGTACACTCATCATGCCAAGGTACACTCATACCAATGTACACTCATCATGCCAATGTACACTCATCATGCCAAGGTACACTCATCATGCCCATGTACACTCATCATGCCAAGGTACACTCATCATGCCAAGGTACACTCATACCAATGTACACTCATCATGCCAATGTACACTCATCATGCCAATGTACACTCATCATGCCAATGTACACTCATCATGCCAAGGTACACTCATACCAATGTACACTCATCATGCCAATGTACACTCATCATGCCAAGGTACACTCATCATGCCAAGGTACACTCATACCAATGTATACTCATCATGCCAATGTACACTCATCATGCCAATGTACACTCATCATGCCAAGGTACACTCATCATACCAATGTACACTCATCATGCCAAGGTACACTCATCATGCCAATGTACACTCATCATGCCAAGGTACACTCATCATGCCAAGGTACACTCATACCAATGTACACTCATCATGCCAATGTACACTCATCATGCCAATGTACACTCATCATGCCAATGTACACTCATCATGCCAAGGTACACTCATACCAATGTACACTCATCATGCCAATGTACACTCATCATGCCAAGGTACACTCATCATGCCAAGGTACACTCATACCAATGTATACTCATCATGCCAATGTACACTCATCATGCCAATGTACACTCATCATGCCAAGGTACACTCATCATGCCAAGGTACACTCATACCAATGTACACTCATCATGCCAATGTACACTCATCATGCCAATGTACACTCATCATGCCAATGTACACTCATCATGCCAAGGTACACTCATACCAATGTACACTCATCATGCCAATGTACACTCATCATGCCAAGGTACACTCATCATGCCCATGTACACTCATCATACCAAGGTACACTCATCATGCCAATGTACACTCATCATGCCAAGGTACACTCATCATGCCAAGGTACACTCATACCAAGGTACACTCATCATGGCAAGGTACACTCATCATACCAATGTAGACTCATCATGCCAATGTACACTCATCATGCCAATGTACACTCATCATGCCAAGGTACACTCATCATATCATGCCAAGGTACACTCATCATACCAATGTACACTCATCATACCAAGGTACACTCATCATGCCAATGTACACTCATACCAATGTACACTCATCATGCCAATGTACACTCATCATGCCAATGTACACTCATCATGGCAAGGTACACTTATCATGCCAATGTACACTCATCATGCCAATGTACACTCATCATGGCAAGGTACACTTATCATGCCAATGTACACTCATCATGCCAATGTACACTCATGATGCCAAGGTAAACTCATCATGTCCAGGTACACTTATGCCAATGTACGCCCCTGCCCAGGTGTGTAAGTACCTGCGATGACGTACTTGCCCTTGGTCGTGATATTGAGTGAGAGAAAGTTTCACATAAAACATGCCAGCTGCGAGCCCAATGAACACTGTGATTATCATGGCTTTGTCCTCGGACTGACGTTTTGTCAAGCTATCCAACGTTCCTTTCTCTTATGTAAATAAAGTTAAATATACCATTTTCGAACACCTCTCAATAAATGAATATCAAAAAATGCAATCAGTGTCTTTTTTCAGTTAAATAAGCCCAGAAAAACCAACTCTCCGCTTAGCACTTGCAGCCCGTTTAATACAGGTAAAGCTGTGCCGAGACATAGGCCATGGCGCAGTCCCAGTCACGGGAAGCACAGGTCTTAGGCCGTTTGCGTCAATTCAGTTTGCTGGAGCAAGAAACGCATGAAAAAAAGTCAGTTTTAAGTATAATCACGTCAACGAAAGTAAAAACGTCGTTTTCGGAGACCATAAATATGGCCTGGAGCTGGAGTGCCTCCCAACAGAAGCTATCTGTCTGTGGAGTGTCGGCGTTAGCATCACCACAGACACGGTCATTAGAGTAACCAGGCCAGGATCAAACACGTGACAATTACGCCATGCGTGCCCTATTGGTCACGTGCTTGCTCTGCGCAAGTCTCGTCGCGGCGAGACCACAACGAGAGCGTTCCGCGGGAGATGAAGGGCAGGTATGTGGGGCGAAACATCTTGCGCACTATGCCAAGGCAAGACCCGTATCCCTCGACTGGAACCACTAAACTTTACGATTTGAAAATAAAGTTACATATAAATCGCTCACAATTTATTAGCTGAGCTCAGCACATATTGATCCGTTTTGCTGTTTCAGATGCCGGATTCGCATCGGCCTTCTGATACTACCCCCTCAAAATATGAACTCGATCTTGGTAGGTCATAAAGAAAAAGGAGGTATATAAGAAAATTGGTCAAGAGCATCTAGAACTGTGGTAGAAATGTATCGTGGATATAATATACTCTTCATTATTTCAGTTATTTTATACAGGTACACTTATTGTTTCGCCAAAGTAGAAAAGTAGGAGCCTGAGCTGACCTTTACAATGGTATTGTCTGTACACACTGTATCTGGTTGTCTCTCCCACAGACGTCACGAAGCCTGAGCTGACCTTTACAATGGTATTGTCTGTACACACTGTATCTGGTCGTCTCTCCCACAGACGTCACGGAGCCTGAGCTGACCTTTACAATGGTATTGTCTGTACACACTGTATCTGGTCGTCTCTCCCACAGACGTCACGGAGCCTGAGCTGACCTTTACAATGGTATTGTCTGTACACACTGTACCTGGTCGTCGCTCCCACAGACGTCACGGAGCCTAAGCTGACCTTTACAATGGTATTGTCTGTACACACTGTATCTGGTCGTCTCTCCCACAGACGTCACGGAGCCTGAGCTGACCTTTACAATGGTATTGTCTGTACACACTGTATCTGGTCGTCTTTCGCACAGACGTCACGGAGCCTGAGCTGACCTTTACAATGGTATTGTCTGTACACACTGTATCTGGTCGTCTCTCCCACAGACGTCACGGAGCCTGAGCTGACCTTTACAATGGTATTGCCTGTACACACTGTATCTGGTCGTCGCTCCCACAGACGTCACGGAGCCTGAGCTGACTTTTACAATGGTATTGTCTGTACACACTGTATCTGGTCGTCTCTCCCACAGACGTCACGGAGCCTGAGCTGACCCAGTTTTTTGAGGACGCCTTTGCTGTGTTCTCCGACGTGCGTGACGCTCTCGGGGACGGCGCCGACGCCGTGGCCAACGCAGGTCAGTGACGTCATCACAAAGAACTGACGAGCGGACGCGATGTGTGATGTCATAACGCGCAGACAGACGGAGGTTAAGACCCCTTGGGCCAACATATAACAAACATCTGACTAATGGGAGGCGCAGAAAGTAAAGAGCATTGTAGTAGTAGTTTTGATTGTACTATATGGGCCATGGGCCCTTGCTACATAAAACATAACACAAACACAAACAATAAGACGACTTATGCAACACAGTTGCATTATATACAAAGGCGCCGAGATCCATTAATAATTCTGGATTTTGTGAACTCATTAATAAGTTGGACATTGTACGATTCTGTGACTAATAGGTTCGTGGTAAATACTTTAAACTGCTTTGTTTGTTTGACGTGTCACGTGTCACAAGTAATCTCATCGAGTGTTTCTCGTCGCTAGGGGACAGGCTGGAGCAGACCCTTGGTTCGCTGGGCCGCCGAGTGGGGGCGCTCGGGGAGGCGAGCCACCGCGTGTTGCTGGACGGTCTGACCCTGGCTCGGAGGGCCTTCCAATATGGTGAGTGTCTGGGCGTCGGATCTGACCCTGGCTCGGAGGGCCTTCCAGTATGGTGAGTGTCTGGGCGTCGGGTCTGACCCTGGCTCGGTGGGCCTTCCAGTATGGTGAGTGTCTGGGCGTCGAGTCTGACCTCGGCTCGGAGGGCCTTCCAGTATGGTGAGTGTCCGGGCGTCAGGTCTGACCCTGGCTCGGAGGGCCTTCCAGTATGGTGAGTGTCGGGGCGTCGGGTCTGACCCTGGCGCGGAGGGCCTTCCAGTATGGTGAGTGTCTGGGCGTCGGGTCTGACCCTGGCTCGGAGGGCCTTCCAGTATGGTGAGTGTCGGGGCGTCGGGTCTGACCCTGGCTCGGAGGGCCTTCCAGTATGGTGAGTGTCTGGGCGTCAGGTCTGACCCTGGCTCGTAGGGCCTTCCAGCATGGTGAGTGTCCGGGCGTCAGGTCTGACCCTGCCTCGGAGGGCCTTCCAGTATGGTGAGTGTCGGGGCGTCGGGTCTGACCCTGGCTCGGAGGGCCTTCCAGTATGGTGAGTGTCCGGGCGTCAGGTCTGACCCTGGCTCGGAGGGCCTTCCAGTATGGTGAGTGTCGGGGCGTCGGGTCTGACCCTGGCTCGGAGGGCCTTCCAGTATGGTGAGTGTCGGGGCGTCGGGTCTGACCCTGGCTCGGAGGGCCTTCCAGTATGGTGAGTGTCGGGGCGTCGGGTCTGACCCTGGCTCGGAGGGCCTTCCAGTATGGTGAGTGTCGGGGCGTCGGGTCTGACCCTGGCTCAGAGGGCCTTCCAGTATGGTGAGTGTCGGGGCGTCGGGTCTGAACCTGGCTCGGAGGGCCTTCCAGTATGGTGAGTGTCGGGGCGTCGGGTCTGACCCTGGCTCGGAGGGCCTTCCAGTATGGTGAGTGTCCGGGCGTCGGGTCTGACCCTGGCTCGGAGGGCCTTCCAGTATGGTGAGTGTCGGGGCGTCGGGTCTGTCCCTGGCTCGGAGGGCCTTCCAGTATGGTGAGTGTCGGGGTGTCGGGTCTGACCCTGGCTCGGAGGGCCTTCCAGTATGGTGAGTGTCGGGGCGTCGGGTCTGACCCTGGCTCGGAGGGCCTTCCAGTATGGTGAGTGTCGGGGCGTCGGGTCTGACCCTGGCTCGGAGGGCCTTCCAGTATGGTGAGTGTCCGGGCGTCGGGTCTGACCCTGGCTCGGAGGGCCTTCCAGTATGGTGAGTGTCGGGGCGTCGGGTCTGACCCTGGCTCGGAGGGCCTTCCAGTATGGTGAGTGTCGGGGCGTCGGGTCTGACCCTGGCTCGGAGGGCCTTCAGTCTGGTGAGTGTCCGGGCGTCGGGTCTGACCCTGGCTCGGAGGGCCTTCCAGTATGGTGAGTGTCGGGGCGTCGGGTCTGACCCTGGCTCGGAGGGCCTTCCAGTATGGTGAGTGTCGGGGCGTCAGGTCTGACCCTGGCTCGGAGGGCCTTCCAGTATGGTGAGTGTCGGGGCGTCGGGTCTGACCCTGGCTCGGAGGGCCTTCCAGTATGGTGAGTGTCGGGGCGTCGGGTCTGACCCTGGCTCGGAGGGCCTTCCAGTATGGTGAGTGTCGGGGCGTCGGGTCTGACCCTGGCTCGGAGGGCCTTCCAGTATAGTGAGTGTCCGGGTGTCGGGTCTGACCCTGGCTCGGAGGGCCTTCCAGTATGATGAGTGTTCGGGCGTCGGGTCTGACCCTGGCTCGGAGGGCCTTCCAGTATGGTGAGTGTTCGGGCGTCGGGTCTGACCCTGGCTCGGAGGGCCTTCCAGTATGGTGAGTGTCGGGGCGTCGGGTCTGACCCTGGCGCGGAGGGCCTTCCAGTATGGTGAGTGTCGGGGCGTCGGGTCTGACCTTGGCTCGGAGGGCCTTCCAGTATGGTGAGTGTCGGGGCGTCGGGTCTGACCCTGGCTCGGAGGGCCTTCCAGTATGGTGAGTGTCCGGGCGTCGGGTCTGACCCTGGCTCGGAGGGCCTTCCAGTATGGTGAGTGTCGGGGCGTCGGGTCTGACCCTGGCTCGGAGGGCCTTCCAGTATGGTGAGTGTCCGGGTGTCGGGTCTGACCCTGGCTCGGAGGGCCTTCCAGTATGGTGAGTGTCGGGGCGTCGGGTCTGACCCTGGCTCGGAGGGCCTTCCAGTATGGTGAGTGTCGGGGCGTCGGGTCTGACCCTGGCTCGGAGGGCCTTCCAGTATGGTGAGTGTCCGGGTGTCGGGTCTGACCTTGGCTCGGAGGGCCTTCCAGTATGATGAGTGTTCGGGCGTCGGGTCTGACCCTGGCTCGGAGGGCCTTCCAGTATGGTGAGTGTCGGGGCGTCGGGTCTGACCCTGGCTCGGAGGGCCTTCCAGTATGGTGAGTGTCCGGGCGTCGGATCTGACCCTGGCTCGGAGGGCCTTCCAGTATGGTGAGTGTCTGGGCGTCAGGTCTGACTCTGGCTCGGAGGGCCTTCCAGTATGGTGAGTGTCCGGGCGTCGGATCTGACCCTGGCTCGGAGGGCCTTCCAGTATGGTGAGTGTCGGGGCGTCAGGTCTGACTCTGGCTCGGAGGGCCTTCCAGTATGGTGAGTGTCCGGGCGTCAGGTCTGACCCTGGCTCGGAGGGCCTTCCAGTATGATGAGTGTTCGGGCGTCGGGTCTGACCCTGGCTCGGAGGGCCTTCCAGTATGGTGAGTGTCTGGGCGTCGGGTCTGACCCTGGCTCGGAGGGCCTTCCAGTATGGTGAGTGTCTGGGCGTCGGGTCTGACCCTGGCTCGGAGGGCCTTCCAGTATGGTAAGTGTCCGGGTGTCGGGTCTGACCCTGGCTCGGAGGGCCTTCCAGTATGGTGAGTGTCGGGGCGTCGGGTCTGACCCTGGCTCGGAGGGCCTTCCAGTATGGTGAGTGTCGGGGCGTCGGGTCTGACCCTGGCTCGGAGGGCCTTCCAGTATGGTGAGTGTCGGGGCGTCGGGTCTGACCCTGGCTCGGAGGGCCTTCCAGTATGGTGAGTGTCTGGGCGTCGGGTCTGACCCTGGCTCGGAGGGCCTTTCAGTATGGTGAGTGTCTGGGCGTCAGGTCTGACCCTGGCTCGGAGGGCCTTCCAGTATGGTGAGTGTCGGGGCGTCGGGTCTGACCCTGGCTCGGAGGGCCTTCCAGTATGGTGAGTGTCGGGGCGTCGGGTCTGACCCTGGCTCGGAGGGCCTTCCAGTATGATGAGTGTTCGGGCGTCGGGTCTGACCCTGGCTCGGAGGGCCTTCCAGTATGATGAGTGTCCGGGCGTCGGGTCTGTCTGCCGCCAGATATCAGAAAAAAACTGGTTACCAGAGAACACAAACCCTGAAACTACCATTCCTTCCTGACCTAACGATATACATAAGGTTGCGGCCGATATGTGACCCACAATATTACTTGTGGAGGACAACAATGAACGGATCACGTACTATAAATGAGCATAAATGTAAAAGTTTAAATCTTCCAACTATGATTAATGCATTGCCAAAGAAATGAGAGTTACTTCTTAAACATTGGCGAGATTCGTCGCTTTGTCATATTTACATACTGGTGGACGGCTCATAACATTAGCAATCGTGAATGCAAGCTAAATTAATTTCACTGATTTTACTTATATTTTAGGAGATGAACTCTGTCCAATTGGTAAGTGCCTCGTCAGTTACTGTCCAAACAGTGAACCCAACGCCTTGGCCTCTGACTCCTATTGAACCCAACGCCTTGGCCTCTGACTCCTATTGAACCCAACGCCTTGGCCTCTGACTCCTATTGAACCCAACGCCTTGGCCTCTGACTCCTATTGAACCCAACGCCTTGGCCTCTAACTCCTATTGAACCCAACGCCTTGGCCTCTGACTCCTATTGAACCCAACGCCTTGGCCTCTGACTCCTACTGAACCCAACGCCTTGGCCTCGGACTCCTATTGAACCCAACGCCTTGGCCTCTGACTCCTATTGAACCCAACGCCTTGGCCTCTGACTCCTATTGAACCCAACGCCTTGGCCTCTGACTCCTATTGAACCCTCGGGCACCTAATCTGGGGCATGTTTCATTCCTTCATCCTTCATCGTCTCGGGAGGTTCCTTGGCCCAATTTAGCCTGTATGTGCACAAAAGTGGCCTAAAACACCAACATTCCATTCCTATTGAACCCAACGCCTTGGCCTCTGACTCCTATTGAACCCAACGCCTTGGCCTCTAACTCCTATTGAACCCAACGCCTTGGCCTCTGACTCCTATTGAACCCAACGCCTTGGCCTCTAACTCCTATTGAACCCAACGCCTTGGCCTCTGACTCCTATTGAACCCAACGTCTTGGCCTCTGACTCCTATTGAACCCAACGCCTTGGCCTCTGACTCCTATTGTACCTAACGCCTTGGCATCTAACTCCTATTGAACCCAACGCCTTGGCCTCTGACTCCTATTGAACCCAACGTCTTGGCCTCTGACTCCTATTGAACCCAACGCCTTGGCCTCTGACTCCTATTGAACCCAACGCCTTGGCCTCTAACTCCTATTGAACCCAACGCCTTGGCCTCTGACTCCTATTGAACCCAACGCCTTGGCCTCTGACTCCTATTGAACCCAACGCCTTGGCCTCTGACTCCTATTGTACCTAACGCCTTGGCCTCTAACTCCTATTGAACCCAACGCCTTGGCCTCTGACTCCTATTGAACCCAACGCCTTGGCCTCTGACTCCTATTGAACCCAGCGCCTTGGCCTCTGACTCCTATTGAACCCAGCGCCTTGGCCTCTGACTCCTATTGTACCTAACGCCTTGGCCTCTGACTCCTATTGAACCCAGCGCCTTGGCCTCTGACTCCTATTGAACCCAGCGCCTTGGCCTCTGACTCCTATTGTACTTAACGCCTTGGCCTCTGACTCCTATTGAACCCAGCGCCTTGGCCTCTGACTCCTATTGAACCCAACGCCTTGGCCTCTGACTCCTATTGTACCTAACGCCTTGGCCTCTGACTCCTATTGAACCCAACGCCTTGGCCTCTGACTTCTATTCAATGACGGTTATTTTAATCATCCGGATTTCGCTATGAAAGCTATTGTTGGAAACAGTTGAAATAACGCCAATGTGACATTAGCAAGAACCAGATATATACTATGTACGAGAACAGGTAGAGGTGCCCCTAATGTAACTCATATTGTGATAGAGAACCTTACAAAGGTCCCGGTGTGTGGCTTTCAGGTGTCGCTGACTCAGAGAAGGAGCTGTGCCTCCACAGCGTCTTACGACACCACGTGCACGCCATCTTCCGGCAAGGTATGTCAACACATCATCTGATCTCGTCCAGTTGAGGAGGTACAGGTACCGGCCAGGTGTGGCGGTGCAGGTACCGGCCAGGTGTGGCGGTGCAGGTACCGGCCAGGTGTGGCGGTACAGGTACCGGCCAGGTGTGGCGGTACAGGTACTGGCCAGGTGTGGCGGTACAGGTACCGGCCAGGTGTGGCGGTACAGGTACCGGCCAGGTGTGGCGGTACAGGTACCGGCCAGGTGTGGCGGTACAGGTACCGTCCAGGTGTGGCGGTACAGGTACCGTCCAGGTGTGGCGGTACAGGTACCGGCCAGGTGTGGCGGTACAGGTACCGTCCAGGTGTGGCGGTACAGGTACCGTCCAGGTGTGGCGGTACAGGTACCGGCCAGGTGTGGCGGTACAGGTACCGTCCAGGTGTGGCGGTACAGGTACCGTCCAGGTGTGGCGGTACAGGTACCGGCCAGGTGTGGCGGTACAGGTACCGGCCAGGTGTGGCGGTGCAGGTACCGGCCAGGTGTGGCGGTACAGGTACCGGCCAGGTGTGGCGGTGCAGGTACAGGCCAGGTGTGGCGGTACAGGTACCGGCCAGGTGTGGCGGTACAGGTACCGTCCAGGTGTGGCGGTACAGGTACCGTCCAGGTGTGGCGGTACAGGTACCGTCCAGGTGTGGCGGTACAGGTACCGGCCAGGTGTGGCGGTACAGGTACCGGCCAGGTGTGGCGGTACAGGTACCGGCCAGGTGTGGCGGTGCAGGTACAGGCCAGGTGTTGCGGTACAGGTACCGGCCAGGTGTGGTGGTACAGGTACCGTCCAGGTGTGGCGGTACAGGTACCGTCCAGGTGTGGCGGTACAGGTACCGGCCAGGTGTGGCGGTACAGGTACCGGCCAGGTGTGGCGGTGCAGGTACCGGCCAGGTGTGGCGGTACAGGTACCGGCCAGGTGTGGCGGTACAGGTACCGGCCAGGTGTGGCGGTACAGGTACCGGCCAGGTGTGGCGGTACAGGTACCGGTCAGGTTTCCTGTTGTGACTGTTGGTTGTCTTGATGCACAGCGGCCGATGCCGGGACGCCCGCGTGTCAAGAGTTGCTGCCCTCTCTCCCACCAGTCATGGCGGATATGACGTCACCAGGTAGGACCAAAGCAGAACTATATAGTACAATGTCTGCTGTTGTTAAATCATATGTAGGGCGTTGGACTAGTCGATGTGTAGAGCGTTAGACTAGTCTATATGTAGTGAAAAATAATCATTAACATTATTTTGTTCTTTAAACATATGCCTTCCAAATATACAAAACATTTGGACATGTAGGTTTCCTACCAGTTTGTTTTGCGTATCACACATACTTAAGAGAATAGAATTGATCTAATAGTTTCTGAATCTCTTTACCTGTAACAGAGGCGGCCACGAGAGAGGCCAGCCTCGCTCTGAGTGACGCCCTCCGCTGTATCAGCAATAACATTAATGACGTCACAATGACGGACACCCTACATCCAGGTCAGTGTATGGGGAGGTCTTTGTTCTACTAGAGAGAGTTCACTCATCTTTGCTACAAATCTTTGATCATCACATAGATAAAAGATGCGATTAAACATCATTATATCTTGATAAATTTAAGAGGCATACTGCATACGTTTGTCGTTCTGCCCTGACGCTAGTCGTTCTGTCCTGATGCTATTCGTTCTGTCCTGATGCTATTCGTTCTGCCCTGATGCTATTCCTTCTGCCCTGATGCTATTCGTTCTGCCCTGATGCTAGTCGTTCTGTCCTGATGCTAGTCGTTCTGCCCTGATGCTATTCGTTCTGCCCTGACGCTAGTCGTTCTGTCCTGATGCTATTCGTTCTGTCCTGATGCTATTCGTTCTGCCCTGATGCTATTCGTTCTACCCTGATGCTATTCGTTCTGCCCTGATGCTAGTCGTTCTGTCCTGATGCTAGTCGTTCTGCCCTGATGCTATTCGTTCTGCCCTGATGCTATTCGTTCTGCCCTGATGCTAGTCGTTCTGTCCTGATGCTAGTCGTTCTGCCCTGATGCTATTCGTTCTGCCCTGATGCTAGTCGTTCTGTCCTGACGCTAGTCGTTTTGTCCTGACGCCAGTCGTTCTGCCCTGATGCTATTCGTTCTGCCCTGATGCTAGTCGTTCTGTCCTGACGCTAGTCGTTCCGTCCTGAAGGTAGTCGTTCTGCCCTGAAGCTATTTGTTCTGTCCTGATGCTAGTCGTTCTGCCCTGACGCTAGTTGTTCTGTCCTGATGCTAGTCGTTCCGTCCTGACGCTAGCCGTTCTTTCCTGACGCTAGTCGTTCTGTCCTGACGCTAGTCGTTCTGTTCTGACGCTAGTCGTTCTGTCCTGACGCTAGTCGTTCTGTCTTGACGCTAGCCGTTCTGTCCTGACGCCAGTCGTTCTGTCCTGACGCTAGTCGTTCTGTCCTGACGCTAGTCGTTCTGTCATGACGCTAATCGCTCTGTCCTGACGCTAGTCGTTCTGTCCTGACGCTAGTCGTTCTGTCCTGATGCTAGTCGTTCTGTCCTGACGCTAGTCGTTCTGTCCTGACGCTAGTTGTTCTGTCCTGACGCTAGTTGTTCTGTCTTGACGCTAGTTGTTCTGTCCTGACGCTAGTCGTTTTGTCCTGACGCCAGTCGTTCTGCCCTGATGCTATTCGTTCTGCCCTGATGCTAGTCGTTCTGTCCTGACGCTAGTCGTTCCGTCCTGACGGTAGTCGTTCTGCCCTGATGCTAGTCGTTCTGTCCTGATGCTAGTCGTTCTGCCCTGACGCTAGTTGTTCTGTCCTGATGCTAGTCGTTCCGTCCTGACGCTAGCCGTTCTTTCCTGACGCTAGTCGTTCTGTCCTGACGCTAGTCGTTCTGTTCTGACGCTAGTCGTTCTGTCCTGACGCTAGTCGTTCTATCCTGACGCCAGTCGTTCTGCCCTGACGTTAGACGTTCTGTCTTGAAGCTAGTCGTTCTGTCCTGACGCTAGTCGTTCTGTCCTGATGCTAGTCGTTCTGTCCTGATGCTAGTCGTTCTGTCCTGACGCTAGTCGTTCTGTCCTGACGCTAGTTGTTCTGTCTTGACGCTAGTCGTTCTGTCCTGACGCTAGTCGTTTTGTCCTGACGCCAGTCGTTCTGTCCTGACGCTAGTTGTTCTGTCCTGACGCTAGTCGTTCTGTCCTGACGCTAGTCGTTCTGTCCTGACGCTAGTCGTTCTGTCCTGACGCTAACCGTTCTGTCCTGATGCTAGTCGTTCTATCCTGACGCTAGTCGTTCCGTCCTGACGCTAGTCGTTCTGTCCTGACGCTAGCCGTTCTATCCTGACGCTAGTCGTGATGTCCTGACGCTAGCCGTTCTATCCTGACGCTAGTTGTTCTGTCTTGACGCCAGTCGTTCTGTCCTGACGCTAGTCGTTCTCCCCTTACGCTAGTCGTTCTGTCCTGACGCTAGTCGTTCTGTCCTGACGCTAGTCGTTCTGTCTTGACGGTAGTCGTTCTGTCCTGACGAGGGTCGTTCTGTCCTGATGGTAGTCGTTCTGTCCTGACGCTAGTCGTTCTGTCCTGACGCTAGCCGTTCTATCCTGACACTAGTCGTTCTGTCCTGACGCTAGTCGTTCTGTCCTGACGCTAGTCGTTCCGTCCTGACGCTAGTCGTTCTGTCTTGACGCTAGCTGTTCTGTCCTGACGCTAGTCGTTCTGTCCTGACGCTAGTCGTTCTGTCCTGACGCTAGTCGTTCTGTCCTGACGCTGACGCTAGTCGTTCTGGCCACAGACTCCTCGCTGCTCCTGAACGTCAACATCCTGCTCCACATGGCGACCCGGGACGCTCACCGCGCGCTCCAGGTGGCACGTACCCTGGCGGCCACCCTGGACATCACCGGACAGCATCACCGTGAGTATTGTCATTGGCTCATTTAGGGGTCTGGAAGGGGTAAATGGTGACACGCGACACGGTTTTCTGTAAATCCCCCCAAAAAACATTTTAAAAATTCGACGCCGACACAGTTTTAAGGTTGTGTCTCGACAATGCGATAGGCAGACCGTTATTCGATGTCCCATTAAAAGTCGCCCGACTTCTGTCCTTCTCAACGTTGACCACTGTGACCATGTTGGTGTTGGAATGTGTGCAATAGGAACCCCAAGGGTATGGTACTGGTCTCGAGAGATCGATTAAAACATAGCCCTAGAATTAATAATACCACAATAAAATAAATGCTGTGCCTGCTGTTGATGCAGGCTCTCGCACGGGGGATGGTGCGGACGGAGCGGGGGAACCTCGTGACGCCAGTGAGGAGATTCCCGGTGACGTCAGTGCAGGGAGTCCCGTTGACGTCAGAGAAAGAAGCAGCAGCCAAGGTATGTCGCCAGTGCTGGAAGGACGTCTCGCACAGCCTTGAAGGGCAATTGGCACAGTCTCATCATTCGTTGGCCTTCGCCCCCCCCCCTACCCCGCCCCGGCCAATGACATGGATCCTGATAAGAGTGATTAAGCCACACGACGGGCCCTTTTATATGTCCGGACCATGTTATATGTTGGCTGGTCATAAACAGGACCCTGTTATATGTTGGCTGGTCATAAACAGGACCCTGTTATATGTTGGCTGACCATGGACAGGACCCTGTTATATGTTGGCTGGCCATGGACAGGACCCTTTTATATGTTAGCTGGTCATGGAAAAGACCCTGTTATATGTTGGCTGGTCATGGACAGGACCCTGTTATATGTTGGCTGGCCATGGACAGGACCCTGTTATATGTTGGCTGGCCATGGACATGACCCTGTTATATGTTGGCTGGCCTTGGACAGGACCCTGTTATATGTTGGCTGGTCATGGACAGAACCCTGTTATATGTTGGCTGGCCATGGACATGACCATGTTATATGTTGGCTGGCCATGGACAGGAACCTGTTATATGTTCGCTGGCCATGGACAGGACCCTGTTATATGTTGGCTGGTCATGGACAGAACCCTGTTATATGTTGGCTGGCCATGGACAGGACCCTGTTATATGTTGGCTGGCCATGGACAGGACCATGTTATATGTTGGCTGGTCATAGACCAAACCTGTTATATATTGACTGGCCATGGACAGAACCCTGTTATATATTGGCTGACCATGGACATGACCCTGTTATATGTTGGCTGGTCATGGACATGACCCTGTTATATGTTGGCTGGCCATGGACATGACCCTGTTATATGTTGGCTGGCCATGGACAGGACCCTGTTATATGTTGGCTGGCCATGGACAGAACCCTGTTATATGTTGGCTGGTCATGGACCGAACCTGTTATATATTGGCTGGCCATGGACAAAACCCTGTTATATATTGGCTGGTCATAAACAGGACCCTGTTATATGTGGGCTGGTCATGGACAGGACCCTGTTATATGTTGGGTGGCCATGGACATGACCCGGTTATATGTTGACTGGTTATGGACATGACCCTGTTATATGTTGGCTGGCCATGGACATGACCCAGTTATATGTTGGCTGGCCATGGACATGACCCTGTTATATGTTGGCTGGCCATGGACAGAACCCTGTTATATATTGGCTGGCCATGGACAGGACCCTGTTATATGGTGGCTGGTCATGGACAGGACCCTGTTATATGTTGGCTGGTCATGGACAGGACCCTGTTATATGTGGGCTGGTCATGGACAGAACCCTGTTATATATTGGCTGGCCATGGACAGGACCCTGTTATATGTTGGCTGGTCATGGACAGAACCCTGTTATATGTTGGCTGGTCATGGACAGGACCCTGTTATATGTTGGCTGGTCATGGACAGAACCCTGTTATATATTGGCTGGCCATGGACAGGACCCTGTTATATGTTGGCTGGTCATGGACCGAACCTGTTATATATTGGCTGGCCATGGACAGAACCCTGTTATATATTGGCTGACCATGGACATGACCCTGTTATATGTTGGCTGGTCATGGACAGAACCCTGTTATATGTTAGTTGGCCATGGACATGACCCTGTTATATGTTGGCTGGCCATGGACAGGACCCTGTTATATGTTGGCTGGCCATGCACAAGACCCTGTTATATGTTGGCTGGTCATGGACAGGACCCTGTTATCTGTTGACTGGCCATGGACAGGACCCTGTTATATGTTGGCTGGTCATGGACAGAACCCTGTTATATATTGGCTGGCCATGGACAGGACCATGTTATATGTTGGCTGGTCATGGACCGAACCTGTTATATATTGGCTGGCCATGGACAGAACCATGATATGTATTGGCTGACCATGGACATGACCCTGTTATATGTTGGCTGGTCATGGACAGAACCCTGTTATATGTTGGCTGGCCATGGACATGACCATGTTATATGTTGGCTGGCCATTGACAAGACCCTGTTATATGTTGGCTGGTCATGGACAGAACCCTGTTATATATTGGCTGGCCATGGACAGGACCTTGTTATGTGTTGGCTGGTCATGGACAGGACCCTGTTATATATTGGCTGGTCATGGACAGGACCCTGTTATATATTGGCTGGCCATGGACATGACCCTGTTATTTGTTGGCTGGTCATGGACAGGACCCTGTTATATGTTGGCTGGCCATGGGCATGACCCTGTGATATGTTGGCTGGCCATGGACAGAATCCTGTTATATGTTGGCTGGTCATGGACAGGATCCTGTTATATGTTGGCTGGCCATGGACAGGACCCTGTTATATGTTGGCTGGCCATGGACAGAACCCTGTTATATGTTGGCTGGTCATGGAGAGGACCCTGTTATATGTTGGCTGGCCATGGATATGACCATGTTATATATTGGCTGACCATGGACATGACCCTATTATATGTTGGCTGGTCATGGACAAGAGCCTGTTATATGTTGGCTGGCCATGGACATGACCCTGTTATATGTTGGCTGGCCATGGACAGGACCCTGTTATATGTTGGCTGGTCATGAACAGGACCCTGTTATATGTTGGCTGGCCATGGACAGAACCCTGTTATATGTTGGCTGGCCATGGACAGAACCCTGTTATATGTTGGCTGGTCATGGACAGGACCCTGTTATATGTTGGCTGGTCATGGACATGACCCTGTCATATGTTGGCTGGCCATGGACATGACCATGTTATATGTTGGCTGGTCATGGACAGGACCCTGTTATATGTTGGCTGGCCATGGGCATGACCCTGTTATATGTTGGCTGGTCATGGACAGGACCCTGTTATTTGTTGGCTGGTCATGGACAGGACCCTGTTATATGTTCGCTGGTCATGGACAGGACCCTGTTATATGTTGGCTGGTCATAAACAGGACCCTGTTATATGTTGGCTGGTCATGGACAGGACCCTGTTATATATTGGCTGGTCATAAACAGGACCCTGTGATATGTTGGCTGGTCATGGACAGGACCCTGTTATATGTTGGCTGGTCATGGACAGGACCCTGTTATATGTTGGCTGGTCATGGACAGGACCCTGTTATATGTTGGCTGGCCATGAACAGGACCCTGCTATATGTTGGCTGGTCATGGACAGGACCCCGTTATATGTTGGCTGGCCATGGACAGAACCCTGTTATATGTTGGCTGGTCATGGACAGGACCCTGTTATATGTTGGCTGGTCATGGACAGGACCCTGTTATATGTTGGCTGGCCATGGACAGGACCCTGTTATATGTTGGCTGGCCATGGACATGACCCTGTTATATGTTGGCTGGCCTTGGACAGGACCCTGTTATATGTTGGCTGGTCATGGACAGAACCCTGTTATATGTTGGCTGGCCATGGACATGACCATGTTATATGTTGGCTGGCCATGGACAGGAACCTGTTATATGTTCGCTGGCCATGGACAGGACCCTGTTATATGTTGGCTGGTCATGGACAGAACCCTGTTATATGTTGGCTGGCCATGGACAGGACCCTGTTATATGTTGGCTGGCCATGGACAGGACCATGTTATATGTTGGCTGGTCATAGACCAACCCTGTTATATATTGACTGGCCATGGACAGAACCCTGTTATATATTGGCTGACCATGGACATGACCCTGTTATATGTTGGCTGGTCATGGACATGACCCTGTTATATGTTGGCTGGCCATGGACATGACCCTGTTATATGTTGGCTGGCCATGGACAGGACCCTGTTATATGTTGGCTGGCCATGGACAGAATCCTGTTATATGTTGGCTGGTCATGGACCGAACCTGTTATATATTGGCTGGCCATGGACAAAACCCTGTTATATATTGGCTGGTCATAAACAGGACCCTGTTATATGTGGGCTGGTCATGGACAGGACCCTGTTATATGTTGGGTGGCCATGGACATGACCCGGTTATATGTTGGCTGGCCTTGGACAGGACCCTGTTATATGTTGGCTGGTCATGGACAGAACCCTGTTATATGTTGGCTGGCCATGGACATGACCATGTTATATGTTGGCTGGCCATGGACAGGAACCTGTTATATGTTCGCTGGCCATGGACAGGACCCTGTTATATGTTGGCTGGCCATGGACAGGACCCTGTTATATGTTGGCTGGCCATGGACAGGACCATGTTATATGTTGGCTGGTCATAGACCAACCCTGTTATATATTGACTGGCCATGGACAGAACCCTGTTATATATTGGCTGACCATGGACATGACCCTGTTATATGTTGGCTGGTCATGGACAGAACCCTGTTATATGTTGGCTGGTCATGGACAGGACCCTGTTATATGTTGGCTGGTCATGGACAGAACCCTGTTATATATTGGCTGGCCATGGACAGGACCCTGTTATATGTTGGCTGGTCATGGACCGAACCTGTTATATATTGGCTGGCCATGGACAGAACCCTGTTATATATTGGCTGACCATGGACATGACCCTGTTATATGTTGGCTGGTCATGGACAGAACCCTGTTATATGTTAGTTGGCCATGGACATGACCCTGTTATATGTTGGCTGGCCATGGACAGGACCCTGTTATATGTTGGCTGGCCATGCACAAGACCCTGTTATATGTTGGCTGGTCATGGACAGGACCCTGTTATCTGTTGACTGGCCATGGACAGGACCCTGTTATATGTTGGCTGGTCATGGACAGAACCCTGTTATATATTGGCTGGCCATGGACAGGACCATGTTATATGTTGGCTGGTCATGGACCGAACCTGTTATATATTGGCTGGCCATGGACAGAACCATGATATGTATTGGCTGACCATGGACATGACCCTGTTATATGTTGGCTGGTCATGGACAGAACCCTGTTATATGTTGGCTGGCCATGGACATGACCATGTTATATGTTGGCTGGCCATTGACAAGACCCTGTTATATGTTGGCTGGTCATGGACAGAACCCTGTTATATATTGGCTGGCCATGGACAGGACTCTGTTATGTGTTGGCTGGTCATGGACAGGACCCTGTTATATATTGGCTGGTCATGGACAGGACCCTGTTATATATTGGCTGGCCATGGACATGACCCTGTTATTTGTTGGCTGGTCATGGACATGACCCTGTGATATGTTGGCTGGCCTTGGACAGAATCCTGTTATATGTTGGCTGGTCATGGACAGGATCCTGTTATATGTTGGCTGGCCATGGACAGGACCCTGTTATATGTTGGCTGGCCATGGACAGAACCCTGTTATATGTTGGCTGGTCATGGAGAGGACCCTGTTATATGTTGGCTGGCCATGGATATGACCATGTTATATATTGGCTGACCATGGACATGACCCTGTTATATGTTGGCTGGTCATGGACAAGAGCCTGTTATATGTTGGCTGGCCATGGACATGACCCTGTTATATGTTGGCTGGCCATGGACAGGACCCTGTTATATGTTGGCTGGTCATGAACAGGACCCTGTTATATGTTGGCTGGCCATGGACAGAACCCTGTTATATGTTGGCTGGCCATGGACAGAACCCTGTTATATGTTGGCTGGTCATGGACAGGACCCTGTTATATGTTGGCTGGTCATGGACATGACCCTGTCATATGTTGGCTGGCCATGGACATGACCATGTTATATGTTGGCTGGTCATGGACAGGACCCTGTTATATGTTGGCTGGCCATGGGCATGACCCTGTTATATGTTGGCTGGTCATGGACAGGACCCTGTTATTTGTTGGCTGGTCATGGACAGGACCCTGTTATATGTTCGCTGGTCATGGACAGGACCCTGTTATATGTTGGCTGGTCATCAACAGGACCCTGTTATATGTTGGCTGGTCATGGACAGGACCCTGTTATATATTGGCTGGTCATAAACAGGACCCTGTGATATGTTGGCTGGTCATGGACAGGACCCTGTTATATGTTGGCTGGTCATGGACAGGACCCTGTTATATGTTGGCTGGTCATGGACAGGACCCTGTTATATGTTGGCTGGCCATGAACAGGACCCTGCTATATGTTGGCTGGTCATGGACAGGACCCCGTTATATGTTGGCTGGCCATGGACAGAACCCTGTTATATGTTGGCTGGTCATGGACAGGACCCTGTTATATGTTGGCTGGTCATGGACAGGACCCTGTTATATGTTCGCTGGTCATAAACAGGACCCTGTTATATGTTGGCTGGCCATAGACAGAACCCTGTTATATGTTGGCTGGTCATGGACAGGACCCTGTTATATGTTGGCTGGTCATTAACAGGACCCTGTTATATGTTGGCTGGTCATAAACAGGACCCTGTTAAATGTTGGCTGGTCATGGACATGACCCTGTTATATGTTGGCTGGCCATGGACATGACCATGTTATATGTTGGCTGGTCATGGACATGACCCTGTTATGTGTTGGCTGGCCATGGACATGACCATGTCATATGTTGGCTGGTCATGAACACATGACAAGCCAACGAGGGCGAGGCCACGGTGCTGCGTTCAGCACAGAGGGCTCAGTGTAGCACAGTTCAACATATAATAACATGTTAACGTATGGACCATGATGTTTCCCGCTGATATGACCTGCGGTGTTTGACGCACTGTTTCGGCCGAGCAGGTGAGCCCGATGGCGACACGCAGCGGACGTTGGCCGAACTGCTGCTGAGACTGCGCGAGGAGCAGTTTCTGAGCGACACGACCAGGTTCCTCGCCAGCCCTGGCCAGGTGGATGGCATGGATGCGGGGAGCAGCGGGGGTCAAGGGGAGGTCAGCGGTCAGGGGGATGGTGCAGGAGGTCAGAGGGATGGCGCCGTAGGTCAGAGGGACAGTGCAGGAGGTCAGAGGGATGGTGCAGGAGGTCAGGAGGATGGTGCAGGAGGTCAGGAGGATGGTGCAGGAGGTCAGAGGGGTGGTGCAGGAGGTCAGATGGATGGTGCAGGAGGTCAGAGGGATGGTGCAGGAGGTCAGGAGGATGGTGCAGGAGGTCAGGGCGATGGCGCTGGAGGTCAGAGGGGTGGTGCAGGAGGTCAGAGGGGTGGTGCTGGAGGTCGGAGAGATGGTGCTGGAGGTCAGCGGGATGGCACTGGGGGTCAGAGGGATGGTTCAGGAGGTCAGGAGGATGGTGCAGGAGGTCAGGAGGATGGTGCAGGAGGTCAGAGGGGTGGTGCAGGAGGTCAGATGGATGGTGCAGGAGGTCAGAGGGATGGTGCAGGAGGTCAGGAGGATGGTGCAGGAGGTCAGGGCGATGGCGCTGGAGGTCAGAGGGGTGGTGCAGGAGGTCAGAGGGGTGGTGCTGGAGGTCGGAGAGATGGTGCTGGAGGTCAGCGGGATGGCACTGGGGGTCAGAGGGATGGTGCAGGACGTCAGGGCGATGGCGCTGGAGGTCAGAGGGGTGGTGCAGGAGGTCCGAAGGCAAGACGTCAGCGTGCAGGTCACAGGTCACGTCGAAGCGTCAGGGATGAGGCACGTGAAGAAGAGATGCGTAGATGGTGTCAGGGGGATGATGCTGGGGGTCAGGGGGGTAGTACTGGAGGTCAGGAGGATGGGGCTGGAGGTCAAGGTTATGGTGCTGTAGGTCAGGGGGGTAGTGCTGTAGTCCAGGGGGATGGGGCTGGAGGTCAGGGGGGTAGTAATGGAGGTCAAGGTTATGGTGCTGTAGGTCAGGGGGGTAGGGCTGTAGTCCAGGGGGATGGGGCTGGAGGTCAGGGGGGTAGTACTGGAGGTCAGGAGGATGGGGCTGGAGGTCAAGGTTATGGTGCTGTAGGTCAGGGGGGTAGTGCTGTAGTCCAGGGGGATGGGGATGGAGGTCAGAGGGGTAGTACTGGAGGTCAGGAGGATGGGGCTGGAGGTCAGGGGGATGGTGCTGGAGGTCAGGGGGGTAGTGGTGGAGGTCAAGGTTATGGTGCTCTAGGTCAGTGGGGTAGTGCTGTAGTCCAGGGGGATGGGGCTGGAGGTCAGGGGGGTAGTACTGGAGGTGCAGGAGGTCAGAGGGGCGGTGCAGGAGGTCAGAGAGGTGGTGCAGGAGGTCAGAGGGGTGGTGCAGGAGGTCAGGGGGCTTGGGTGTAAGGTTAAAGCATAGTTCAGTCAGATGAGACGGTTCAATGTTATTGTTTCGAGTAGAATACAACCTAAATTCCTGCATTATCATATATTGTGTCTGTTTATCATCTGATTAGTTGCTGAATAAAGCTACACTCGTTCACAGTTCTTTATGTCGTTTATTGTGCTGTCCTGTCACGTCACTGACCGCTCTGCCGTACGTCACTGACCGCCCTGTCGTACGTCACTGACCACCCTGTCGTACGTCACTGACCGCCCTGTCGTACGTCACAGACCGCCCTGTCGTACGTCACTGTCCGCCCTGTCTTACGTCACAGACCGCCCTGTCGCACGTCACTAACCGCGCTGTCGCACGTCATTGACCGCCCTGTCGTACGTCACTGACCCCCCTGTCGTACGTCACAGACCGCCCTGTCGCACGTCACTGACCGCCCTGTCGTACGTCACAGAACGCCCTGTCGTACGTCACTGACCGCCCTGTTGAACGTCACTGACCGCCCTGTCGCACGTCACTGACCGCCCTGTCGTACGTCACTGACCGCCCTGTCGTACGTCACTGACCGCTCTGTCGTACGTCACTGACCGCCCTGTCGTACGTCACTGACACTGTCACTTGCCAACCTCCCCGTTTCCTTTTGCCAACCTCCCCGTTTCCTTTTGCCAACCTCCCAGTTTCCCCTTGCCAACCTCCCCGTCTCCCCTTGCCAACCTCCCAGTTTCCCCTTGCCAACCTCCCCGTCTCCCCTTGCCAACCTCCCAGTATCTCCTTGGCAACCTCCCAGTTTTGCCCTTGCCAACCTCCCAGTTTCCCCTTGCCAACCTCCCAGTTTCTCCTTGCTAACCTTCCCTTCTCCCCTTGCCAACCTCCCCGTCTCCCCTTGCCAACCTCTCCGTCTCCCCTTGCCAACCTCCCAGTTTCCCCTTGCCAACCTCCCCGTCTCCCCTTGCCAACCTCCCAGTTTCTCCTTGCCAACCTCCCCTTCCCCCTTTGCTAACCTCCCCGTCTCCCCCTGCCAACCTCCAAGTTTCCCCTTGCCAACCTCCCCTTCTCTCCTTGTTAACCTCCCTGTCTCCCCTTGCCAATCTCCCCTTCTCCCGTTGCCAACCACCCCGTCTCCCCTTGCCAACCTCCCAGTTTCCCCTTGCCAACCTCCCCTCTTCCCCTTGCCAACATCCCCGTCTCCCCTTGCCAACCTCCCAGTTTCCCCTTGCCAACCTCCCCGTCTCCCCTTGCCAACCTCCCAGTTTCTCCTTGCCAACCTCCCCTTCCCCCTTTGCTAACCTCCCCGTCTCCCCCTGCCAACCTCCAAGTTTCCCCTTGCCAACCTCCCCTTCTCTCCTTGTTAACCTCCCTGTCTCCCCTTGCCAATCTCCCCTTCTCCCGTTGCCAACCACCCCGTCTCCCCTTGCCAACCTCCCAGTTTCCCCTTGCCAACCTCCCCTCTTCCCCTTGCCAACATCCCCGTCTCCCCTTGCCAACCTCCCAGTTTCTCCTTGCCAACCTCCTCGTCTCCCCTTGCCAACCTCCCAGTTTCCCCTTGCCAACCTCCCCGTCTCCCCTTGCCAACCTCCCAGTTTCTCCTTGCCAACCTCCTCGTCTCCCCTTGCCAACCTCCCCGTCTCCCCTTGCCAAACTCCCAGTTTCCCCTTGCCAACTTACCAGTTTCCCCTTGCCCGTGCCAATCTCTCCTTTTGCCCTAGCCTTAGAGCAAATAAAGATGCTATATAGAAAGGTCCCGCAAATAAAGGCAGCTTTCGTGCGTATAGTAATATTATATTCACGTGCTATTTACTCTACAGTACAAGCCATGCAGTTCTTAACTGTCTGGACCCTGTCAACGCCAATCGAGGTCAGACATTGGTGCGGCCGTTCGTTATTAGTCGGAAGCAAATACGGTGTTGTTTCTATCGGCCTTCTAGGGTAGTTCAGTAGTAGCTCATACGGCAATACACAGCCACATGGTGAAGGCCCCCTCAAACAGGAAGGCTCCCTGAAACACGTGAAGGCTCCCTGAAACACGTGAAGGCTCCCTGAAACACGCGAAGGCTCCCTGAAACACGCGAAGACTCCCTGAAACACCTAAAGGCTCCCTGAAACACCTGAAGCCTCCCTGAAACACGCGAAGGCTCCCTGAAACACGTGAAGGCTCCCTGAAACACCTGAAGGCTCTCTGAAACAACTGAAGGCTCGCTGAAACACGTGGAGGCTCGCTGAAATACTGAACGCTCACTGAAACACGTGGAGGCTCGCTGAAATACTGAACGCTCACTGAAACACGTGAAGGCTCGCTGAAATACTGAACGTTCACTGAAACACGTGGAGGCTCGCTGAAATACTAAACGCTCACTGAAACACGTGAAGGTTCGCTGAAATACTGAACGCTCCCTGAAACACGTGAAGGTCGCCGGAAAGGTTTCGTGATTCACATATCGACGCCCTGTGTCTACCCGTCCAGGGCAGCGCTTGACTTGCTCGCTTCATGTCTCTCACGACCAACTTATTCCGCCAAGGCCTTCATTTTAAGGTCAGATTAATTTCCCATGACTCAAAAGCGAACGCATAATGTTAAGACGCTGAGATAGCCACTGACCGACATGCGACAATATGTCACTGCTGAGATAGCCACTGACCGACATGTGACAATATGTCAATGCTGAGATAGCCACTGACCGACATGTGACAATATGTCACTGCTGAGATAGCCACTGACCGACATGCGACAATATGTCACTGCTGAGATAGCCACTGACCGACATGTGACAATATGTCACTGTTGAGATAGCCACTGACCGACATGCGACAATATGTCACTGCTGAGATAGCCACTGACCGACATGTGACAATATGTCACTGTTGAGATAGCCACTGACCGACATGCGACAATATGTCACTGCTGAGATAGCCACTGACCGACATGTGACAATATGTCACTTTTGAGATAGCCACTGACCGACATGCGACAATATGTCACTGCTGAGATAGCCACTGACCGACATGTGACAATATGTCACTGCTGAGATAGCCACTGACCGACATGTGACAATATGTCACTGCTGAGATAGCCACTGACCGACATGTGACAATATGTCACTGCTGAGATAGGCACTGACCGACATGTGACAATATGTCATTGCTGAGATAGCCACTGACCGACATGTGACAATATGTCACTGCTGAGATAGCCACTGACCGACATGTGACAATATGTCACTGCTGAGATAGCCACTGACCGACATGCGACAATATGTCACTGCTGAGATAGCCACTGACCGACATGTGACAATATGTCACTGCTGAGATAGCCACTGACCGACATGTGACAATATGTCACTGCTGAGATAGCCACTGACCGACATGTGACAATATGTCACTGCTGAGATAGCCACTGACCGACATGTGACAATATGTCACTGCTGAGATAGCCACTGACCGACATGTGACAATATGTCACTGCTGAGATAGGCACTGACCGACATGTGACAATATGTCATTGCTGAGATAGCCACTGACCGACATGTGACAATATGTCACTGCTGAGATAGCCACTGACCGACATGTGACAATATGTCACTGCTGAGATAGCCACTGACCGACATGCGACAATATGTCACTGCTGAGATAGCCACTGACCGACATGTGACAATATGTCACTGCTGAGATAGGCACTGACCGACATGTGACAATATGTCATTGCTGAGATAGCCACTGACCGACATGTGACAATATGTCACTGCTGAGATAGCCACTGACCGACATGTGACAATATGTCACTGCTGAGATAGCCACTGACCGACATGCGACAATATGTCACTGCTGAGATAGCCACTGACCGACATGTGACAATATGTCACTGCTGAGATAGCCACTGACCGACATGTGACAATATGTCACTGCTGAGATAGCCACTGACCGACATGTGACAATATGTCACTGCTGAGATAGCCACTGACCGACATGTGACAATATGTCACTTTTGAGATAGCCACTGACCGACATGTGACAATATGTCACTGCTGAGATAGCCACTGACCGACATGCGACAATATGTCACTGCTGAGATAGCCACTGACCGACATGTGACAATATGTCACTGCTGAGATAGCCACTGACCGACATGTGACAATATGTCATTGCTGAGATAGCCACTGACCGACATGTGACAATATGTCACTGCTGAGATAGCCACTGACCGACATGTGACAATATGTCACTGCTGAGATAGCCACTGACCGACATGCGACAATATGTCACTGCTGAGATAGCCACTGACCGACATGTGACAATATGTCACTGCTGAGATAGCCACTGACCGACATGTGACAATATGTCACTGCTGAGATAGCCACTGACCGACATGTGACAATATGTCACTGCTGAGATAGCCACTGACCGACATGTGACAATATGTCATTGCTGAGATAGCCACTGACCGACATGCGACAATATGTCACTGCTGAGATAGCCACTGACCGTAGTCTTGGGTACTCTCGAGTGTTTAATGGCGCCTATCTCTAACCCACTTTCTGTGTGAATGTCGATGTTCGTGCAAGTAAACAATCCTACGTCCTTCTTTCGAAAAGAGTAGGGCGTCCTCCCCATTGATTAAACCCTCCTTATATAGCGATCCACAACAGAATAGTTTTTATAGAACATAATTTTAGCACCCCAAGCACCCCCCCCCCCCCTCCCCCCTCACCATCCCTCACCCTTATCCACCCTGTGTAGCGTCGTGCCGTAGTCACTCGCAACCAGAAAAAAAACTGATCTGGACGCCCGTTATGAACACCAGGGCGGTTGTGGTATCCGCTGTGTGGACAGGGACCAGACAAGGTCCGTCTTTCTTAGCCCTGTTGCATGCCCCTCCCTGGCTTATCCGCTCTGGGGAGCGGGCCGGAGGGCCATGAAGCCAGTGTCGGTTGCGATTGTTGATTTAAAAATCAGCGCCCTTCGGCCGTCGATTGCAGAAAGTACAGAAACAAACGGTCCTTATCAATTTGTCAAGTTGTTCTTCATACCTTTATAGTTCCAAGGGCAATGAGATTGAAAAGAAACAAAATCCACCACTTTTTGTACTGGTGAAAGTTTTCAACAACAATTTTCAACAACTCTCCCCGCCGCCATGTCGCTGTTACGTCACAGTTCTCGTCGATCTCCCGGCAGACGGAGCTCGTTCCTCGCATCACAATTTTTCCTAGGACTATGGCGTAAGCGTAACGCCCTCTGCCGGGAGATCGACGAGAACTGTGACGTAACAGCGACACGGCGGCGGGGAGAGTTGTTGAAAATTGTTGTTGAAAACTTTCACCAGTACAAAAAGTGGTGGATTTTGTTTGTTTTCAATCTCATTGCCCTTGGAACTATAAAGGTATGAAGAACAACTTGACAAATTGATAAGGACCGTTTATTTCTGTACTTTCTGCAATCGACGGCCGAAGGGCGCTGATTGTTAAATCAACGCTCACAACCGAAACTGGCTTCATGGCTCTCTCTCGTCTCCTTTAGGTGCGAGGTCAAGAGAGCCATGTGTCAAGGCTACGTCTTTCTCTGCCGACTGATGGCCTGTGACAGGACATGACCGGGGGGCCCCGGCCCCGGCCCACGCCCCGCCCCACGCCCTGACAGCTGGAGGGACGTCTCTGAATACTGCACCTGTTGCCAGGGTCGCCAGACACCCATCTTGATCACAACAATGGACCGGTTAACGCTATTGTTATTTAACCCCTGGTAACAGTCGTGTTGGCTGCCGCCTCTGACGGCAGACGGGGCCAGACTGAGCACTGAAAGCGACACGTTCTGGCGCCCAGACATCCCCAGCCGTCTGAGGGAAGCTCGCGTGTGATTGGTTACTTTAAATCCACTCTCTATAAGTATAAAGCTCTATATATTGCTTGTCCTGTCCTGAATAAGGCGAACTGAGCATGAGCGTCAGGCCAGTTGTACATGTGACCGTTTCTAGATCGCGCGAGCATTCATTCTTTTCGATGTCCCAATATTAATCTCTTTTTTTTAATCCCAGCCAGTGACCATGTTGAGGTGCCATAAGGGGTAAGAGTGAAAACTAGCCTGAAAACATATCAATATCATGTTATTATAAGGTATGTAAGTGACGTCACAGACAGCGCGCGCTCACCTCTAGAAACAACCATTCTGGGTACAACGAGTCAGCGGGTCCCTATACTTTACTATGGGCGTCAAACTAGACTCGGTGATGTTTTGGATATGAATGCACTGTTAGAGTTGAAAACCATGTGGAGTAAATGTTTGGGGCTGTACCTCCATACCATACTAGTTTTAAATCGAACGACGCTGGTTTTTTTGTGCGTTTCACGCAATTACAAAGAGCTCCCCGTGTTATGTATATGGGGCGGTGAAGTGTCATGTACCCAAAACCGGATTCGCTGGAGGTGAACGCGCGCTGTCTGTGACGTCACTTACAGACCCTATTCTTGTACACATAAAACAAAGCACTCATTGCCAAAAAGTCTTGTTTTTTTATGATAATATAAAATAGGTGAAAATACCGAAAAATCCCACAGGCCGCCATGTTAAAGTGTAATAGGGGGGCGGCGGGCTTTGGCTTCATTTGTTTTTTCATCGTTGCGTCGTAATAAGCTGTTGAAATTTCAGCATACCACCTTAACCTGTCCCATTCCGTTTCTTTATGATATAGACTGCAATGTTGTCCTCATTATTTAAAGGACCCAGCCCGCGGAGGCGGCCGGGGTGGGGGGGGAGTATCTAATACATTGCAAAGTCCGCAAATAGTCCCTGCCAGCTTTAAAATGAGAGTCTCTTTTTCGGGGGGCCGAGGCCGGGGGGCCGGGGGGCCGGGGGGCCGGGGGGCCGAGGCCGGAGGGTCGGGCCGGGGTCAGACTTATGTGAAGCATGGTGGCCGGGATCAGACCTATGTGAAGCATGGTGGCCGAGATCAGGCCTATGCGAAACATCGGGGTCGGGGTCAGACCTATGTGAAGCATCGAGGGCGGGGTCAGACCTATGTGAAGCATGGTGGCCGGGATCAGACCTATGTGAAGCATCGGGGCCGGGGTCAGACCTATGTGAAGCATGGTGGCCGGGGTCAGACCTATGTGAAGCATGGTGGCCGGGGTCAGACCTATGTGAAGCATGGTGGCCGGGGTCAGACCTATGTGAAGCATGGTGGCCGGGGTCAGACCTATATGAAGCATGGTGGCCCGGGTCAGACCTATGTGAAGCATGGTGGTCGGGGTCAGACCTATGTGAAGCATGGTGGCCGGGGTCAGACCTATGTGAAGCATGGTGGCCGGGGTCAGACCTATGTGAAGCATGGTGGCCGGGGTCAGACCTATGTGAAGCATGGTGGCCGGGGTCAGACCTATATGAAGCATGGTGGCCCGGGTCAGACCTATGTGAAGCATGGTGGCCGGGATCAGACCTATGTGAAGCATGGTGGCCGGGGTCAGACCTATGTGAAGCATGGTGGCCGGGGTCAGACCTATGTGAAGCATGGTGGCCGGGGTCAGACCTATGTGAAGCATGGTGGCCGGGGTCAGACCTATGTGAAGCATGGTGGCCGGGGTCAGACCTATGTGAAGCATGGTGGCCGGGGTCAGACCTATATGAAGCATGGTGGCCCGGGTCAGACCTATGTGAAGCATGGTGGCCGGGGTCAGACCTATGTGAAGCATGGTGGCCGGGGTCAGACCTATGTGAAGCATGGTGGCCGGGGTCAGACCTATGTGAAGCATGGTGGCCGGGGTCAGACCTATGTGAAGCATGGTGGCCGGGGTCAGACCTATATGAAGCATGGTGGCCCGGGTCAGACCTATGTGAAGCATGGTGGCCGGGGTCAGACCTATGTGAAGCATGGTGGCCGGGGTCAGACCTATGTGAAGCATGGTGGCCGGGGTCAGACCTATGTGAAGCATGGTGGCCGGGGTCAGACCTATGTGAAGCATGGTGGCCGGGGTCAGACCTATGTGAAGCATGGTGGCCGGGGTCAGACCTATATGAAGCATGGTGGCCGGGGTCAGACCTATGTAAAGCATCGGGGCCGGAATCAGACCTATGTGAAGCATGGTGGCCGGGGTCAGACCTATGTGAAGCATGGTGGCCGGGGTCAGACCTATATGAAGCATGGTGGCCCGGGTCAGACCTATGTGAAGCATCGGGGCTGGGGTCAGACCTATGTGAAGCATGGTGGCCCGGGTCAGACCTATGTGAAGCATGGTGGCCGGGGTCAGACCTATGTGAAGCATGGTGGCCGGGGTCAGACCTATGTGAAGCATGGTGGCCGGGGTCAGACCTATGTGAAGCATCGGGGCCGGAATCAGACCTATGTGAAGCATGGTGGCCCGGGTCAGACCTATGTGAAGCATGGTGGCCGGGGTCAGACCTATGTGAAGCATGGTGGCCCGGGTCAGACCTATGTGAAGCATCGGGGCCGGGGTCAGACCTATGCGAAGCATGGTGGCCGGGGTCAGACCTATGTTAAGCATCGGGGCCGGAATCAGACCTATGTGAAGCATGGTGGCCGGGGTCAGACCTATGTGAAGCATGGTGGCCGGGGTCAGACCTATGTGAAGCATCGGGGCCGGGGTCAGACCTATGTGAAGCATGGTGGCCGGGGTCAGACCTAAGTAAAGCATCGGGGCCGGAATCAGACCTATGTGAAGCATGGTGGCCGGGGTCAGACCTATGTGAAGCATCGGGGCCGGGGTCAGACCTATGTGAAGCATGGTGGCCGGGGTCAGACCTATGTGAAGCATGGTGGCCGGGGTCAGACCTATGTGAAGCATGGTGGCCGGGGTCAGACCTATGTGAAGCATGGTGGCCTGGGTCAGACCTATGTAAAGCATGGTGGCCGGGGTCAGACCTATGTGAAGCATGGTAGCCTGGGTCAGACCTATGTGAAGCATGGTGGCCGGGGTCAGACCTATGTGAAGCATGGTGGCCGGGGTCAGACCTATGTGAAGCATGGTGGCCGGGGTCAGACCTATGTGAAGCATGGTGGCCGGGGTCAGACCTATGTGAAGCATCGGGGCCGGGATCAGACCTATGTGAAGCATCGGGGCCGGAATCAGACCTATGTGAAGCATCGGAGCCGGAATCAGACCTATGTGAAGCATGGTGGCCGGGGTCAGACCTATATGAAGCATCGGGGCCGGGGTCAGACCTATGTGAAGCATGGTGGCCCGGGTCAGACCTATGTGAAGCACGGTGGCCGGGGTCAGACCTATGTGAAGCATCGGAGCCGGAATCAGACCTATGTGAAACATGGTGGCCCGGGTCAGACCTATGTGAAGCATGGTGGCCGGGGTCAGACCTATATGAAGCATGGTGGCCCGGGTCAGACCTATGTGAAGCATCGGGGCCGGGGTCAGACCTATGTGAAGCATGGTGGCCGGGGTCAGACCTATGTGAAGCATGGTGGCCGGGGTCAGACCTATGTGAAGCATGGTGGCCGGGATCAGACCTATGTGAAGCATCGGGGCCGGAATCAGACCTATGTGAAGCATGGTGGCCGGGGTCAGACCTATGTGAAGCATCGGGGCCGGGGTCAGACCTATGTGAAGCATCGGGGCCGGGGTCAGACCTATGTGAAGCATGGTGGCTCGGGTCAGACCTATGTGAAGCACGGTGGCCGGGGTCAGACCTATGTGAAGCATCGGGGCCGGGGTCAGATCTATGTGAAGCATCGGGGCCGGGGTCAGACCTATGTGAAGCATGGTGGCCGGGGTCAGACCTATGTGAAGCATCGGGGCCGGGATCAGACCTATGTGAAGCATCGGGGCCGGGGTCAGACCTATGTGAAGCATGGTGGCCGGGGTCAGACCTATGTAAAGCACGGTGGCCGGGGTCAGACCTATGTAAAGCATGGTGGCCGGGATCAGACCTATGTGAAGCATCGGGGCCGGAATCAGACCTATGTGAAGCATGGTGGCCGGGGTCAGACCTATGTGAAGCATCGGGGCCGGGGTCAGACCTATGTGAAGCATCGGGGCCGGGGTCAGACCTATGTGAAGCATGGTGGCCGGGGTCAGACCTATATGAAGCACGGTGGCCGGGGTCAGACCTATGTGAAGCATCGGGGCCGGGGTCAGACCTATGTGAAGCATCGGGGCCGGGGTCAGACCTATGTGAAGCATGGTGGCCGGGGTCAGACCTATGTGAAGCATCGGGGCCGGGATCAGACCTATGTGAAGCATGGTGGCCCGGGTCAGACCTATGTGAAGCATCGGGGCCGGGGTCAGACCTATGTAAAGCACGGTGGCCGGGGTCAGACCTATGTAAAGCATGGTGGCCTGGGGCACCCTATGTAAAGCATGGTGGCCGGGGTCAGACCTATGTGAAGCATGGTGGCCGGGATCAGACCTATGTGAAGCATGGTGGCCGGGGTCAGACCTATGTGAAGCATGGTGGCCGGGGTCAGACCTATGTAAAGCATGGTGGCCGGGGTCAGACCTATGTAAAGCATGGTGGCCGGGGTCAGACCTATGTAAAGCATGGTGGCCTGGGTCAGACCTATGTAAAGCATGGTGGCCGGGGTCAGACCTATGTGAAGCATGGTGGCCGGGGTCAGACCTATGTGAAACATCGGGGCAGAGCTCAGACCTATGTGAAGCATGGTGGCCTGGGTCAGACCTATGTGAAGCATCGGGGCCGAGGTCAGACCTATGTGAAGCATGGTGGCCGGGGTCAGACCTATGTGAAGCATCGAGGCCGGGGTCAGACCTATGTAAAGCATGGTGGCCGGGGTCAGACCTATGTAAAACATCGGGGCCGGGATCAGACCTATGTGAAGCATGGTGGCCGGGGTCAGACCTACGTGAAGCATCGGGGCCGGGGTCAGACCTATGTGAAGCATGGGGCCCGGGGTCAGACCTATGTGAAGCATGGTGGCCGGGGTCAGACCTATGTGAAGCATCGGGGCCGGGGTCAGACCTATGTGAAGCATCGGGGCTGGGATCAGACCTATGTGAAGCATGGTGGCCCGGGTCAGACCTATGTGAAGCATCGGGGCCGGGGTCAGACCTATGTGAAGCATGGTGGCCCGGGTCAGACCTATGTGAAGCATGGTGGCCGAGGTCAGACCTATGTGAAGCATCGGGGCCGGGGTCAGACCTATGTGAAACATCGGGGCAGAGCTCAGACCTATGTGAAGCATGGTGGCCGGGGTCAGACCTATGTGAAGCATCGGGGCCGAGGTCAGACCTATGTGAAGCATGGTGGCCGGGGTCAGACCTATGTGAAGCATGGTGGCCGGGGTCAGACCTATGTGAAACATGGTGGCCGGGGTCAGACTTATGTGAAGCACGGTGGCCGGGGTCAGACCTATGTGAAGCATGGTGGCCGGGGTCAGACTTATGTGAAGCACGGTGGCCGGGGTCAGACTTATGTGAAGCACGGTGGCCGGGGTCAGACCTATGTGAAGCATGGTGGCCGGGGTCAGACCTATGTGAAGCATGGTGGCCGGGGTCAGACCTATGTGAAGCATCGGGGCCGGGATCAGACCTATGTGAAGCATGGTGGCCGGGATCAGACCTATGTGAAGCATGGTGGCCGGGGTCAGACCTATGTGAAGCATCGGGGCCGGGATCAGACCTATGTGAAGCATGGTGGCCGGGGTCAGACCTATGTGAAGCATCGGGGCCGGGATCAGACCTATGTGAAGCATGGTGGCCGGGGTCAGACCTATGTGAAGCATGGTGGCCGGGGTCAGACCTATGTGAAGCATCGGGGCCGGGATCAGACCTATGTGAAGCATGGTGGCCGGGATCAGACCTATGTGAAGCATGGTGGCCGGGATCAGACCTATGTGAAGCATGGTGGCCGGGATCAGACCTATGTGAAGCATCGGGGATGAGAGATTAGATGGTGAGGGTGTTTCGGAGCTTAGCGGGTGAGGGTGTTTTAAAGATTAGCGGGTGAGGGTGTTTCAGAGATTAGATGGTGAGGGTGTTTCAGAGATTAGCGGGTGAGGGTGTTTCAGAGATTAGACGGTGAGGGTGTTTCAGAGGTTAGATGGTGAGGGTGTTTCAGAGGTTAGATGGTGAGGGTGTTTCAGAGGTTAGAGGGTGATGGTGTTTCAGAGATTAGCGGTAGAGGGTGGTTCAGAGATTAGAGGGTGAGGGTGTTTCAGAGATTAGAGAGTGAGGGTGGTTCAGAGATTAGAGGGTGAGGGTGTTTCAGAGATTAGAGGGTGATGGTGTTTCAGAGATTAGCGGGTGAGGGTGTTTCAGAGATTAGAGAGTGAGGGTGGTTCAGAGATTAGAGGGTGAGGGTGTTTCAGAGATTAGAGGGTGATGGTGTTTCAGAGATTAGATGGTGAGGGTTTTTCAGAGATTAGAGGCTGAGGGTGTTTCAGAGATTAGAGGGTGAGGGTGTTTCAGAGATTAGAAGGTGAGGGTGTTTTAGAGATTAGAGGGTGAGGGTGTTTCAGAGATTAGCGGGTGAGGGTGTTTCAGAGATTAGAGGGTGAGGGTGTTTCAGAGATTAGACGGTGAGGGTGTTTCAGAGATTAGAAGGTGAGGGTGTTTTAGAGATTAGATGGTGAGGGTGTTTCAGAGATTAGAGGGTGAGGGTGTTTCAGAGATTAGAGGGTGAGGGTGTTTCAGAGATTAGATGGTGAGGGTGTTTTAGAGATTAGAGGGTGAGGGTGTTTCAGAGATTAAATCTAAAGGGATTGCTTATTTAAAAATGGTATTGAGGAGTTTGACGAACTGCTAGGTGATATCATGAGCGCGTACTTAAACTCAGATCTGCTTGTAATGAGAGATTTAAATGGGCGGACTGGTGAGGCTTCTGATTATATAGAAGGAGACCATGTAGATTTCCTGCCGAACGTTGAGTGGTACACAGCGGACGACTTTGAACGCCCCAGGAAATCTCGAGACTGTAAACTCAATCGTTTTGGTACATCAATTTTTAGAGCTTTGTAAGAAATATTGTATACATATTTTAAATGTATAATCTGTCCTCGACTGGCAAAAGCGTTGTTGATTACGCACGTTACACATTTTAAGGTCGACTCAATGGGTGGCTCTGATCATTTTCCGGTAACCTTCACCATTCTAGTAAACTACATAGTGGATAACGCAGTATCCCATTGTGGCACTCGGGAAATTTCTAAATACCGTTGGAATAGCGAGATACTAAGTAATCCCTCATCACTGTATGCATTGAATGAGTTTAATGAAGCCGTTGCGGTAAAGAATGTCTCCATTGCTGTATGCCTGATAACCGATCTTGTGCAACGCGCGGCGGTTGACATGAAGGCCTGTCCGCGCCAAGCAGTGAGAAGTTGACATATAGACCAGTCTACTTGGTGGGACAGTGATTGCGAGTCAATAAAGAAGGAGCGGTCACGTGCTCTAAACAGGTTCAGGTTATCTCGATCTGACGTGGACCAGGAATTATATCTGAGGAAAGAGAAATCGCTCATAACTCTTTGTCGTTCCAAGCTGTATAAGAAAAAGAACAGGAATCTTAGGAATTTAGAGGAGACATACCACCAGTCAACACATTGTTGGTCTTTTATTCAGTCCATAAATCGAAAGAGAAACTCTTTCCCAGCCAGAGCTAACGATGAAGGGAAATGTTATTTTGAGTCGCTGTTTACTGTTGAGTTTGACGATGAAATTAATGAGACGGATTCACGACCAAGCATGTAATGATTGTACTTTTAATGTGCCAGATAAATTAAACGCTGATATAGAAGTAGCTGAAGTTGATGGTGTGATTAAACAGCTGCCAAATGGCAAGGCTCCTGGTCCCGACGGTCTGGAATAGGAAATGCTTAAAAGTGGTGCAGAAATGCTAAAGGAAAATGGTGCTTATTCAATGTTATTTTGAATACTGGAGAGTTCTCAACGGCATGGGGGGAGGCACTGGTTATACCGCTGCATAAAAAGGGGCCCAAAAAGATGCAAATAACTATCGAGCTATATAATATCTTAACGTCTTAGGTAAAATCTTAACAAAACTTTTAAATAAGTGTGGACCAATGCTAAATATTGCTGTACCGTTCTGCACATCACTGTACAGTACTGCGCATCGCTGTCCAGTGTTGTATAGTGCTGTACAGTGCTGTATCGTGCTGTATGGTGCTGTACAGTGCTGTATCGTGCTGTACAGTGCTGTAGTGCTGTATGGTGCTATACAGTTTTGCATCGTGCTGTAAAGTGCTGTAGAATGATGTACAGTTGTGTATAGTTTATATTGCTACATAGCGCTGTACAGTGCTGCATAATTATGTACAGTGCTGCATAGTTCTGTACAGTGATGCATAGTTCTGTACAGTGCTACATAGCGCTGTACATTGCTACATAGCGCTGAACAGTGATGCAGAGTTCTGTACAGTGCTGCATAGTTCTGTACAGTGATGCATAGTGCTGTACAGTGCTACATAGCGCTATACGGTGCTGCATAGTTCTGTACAGTGCTGCATAGTTCTGCACATTGCGGCATTGTTCTGTACATTGCTGCATAGTTCTGTACATTGATGCATAGTTCTGTACAGTTCAGCATAGTTCTGTACATTGCTGCATAGCGCTGTACATTGCTGCATAGCGCTGTACAGTGCTACATAGGTCTGTACAGTGCTACATAGCGCTGTACAGTGCTGCATAGTTCCGTACAGTGCTGCATAGTTCTGTACATTGCGGCATAGTTCTGTACATTGCTACATAGCGCTGCACAGTGCTGCATAGTCATGTACATTGCTGCATAGTTCTGTACAGTGCTGCATAGTTCTGTACAGTGCTGCATAGTTCTGTACAGTGCTGCATAGTTCCGTACAGTGCTGCATAGTTCTGTACATTGCGGCATAGTTCTGTACATTGCTGCATAGTTCTGTACAGTGCTGCATAGTCATGTACATTGATATATAGCGCTGTACAGTGATGCATAGTTCAGTTCATTTCTACATAGTGCTGTACATTGCTGCATAGTTCTGTACATTGCTGCATAGTTCTGTACATTGATGCATAGTTCTGTACATTGCTGCATAGTTCTGTACATTGATGCATAGTTCTGTACATTGCTGCATAGTTCTGTACATTGATGCATAGTTCTGTACATTGCTGCATAGTTCTGTATAGTGCTGCATAGTTCTGTACAGTGCTACATAGCGCTGTACATTTCTACATAGCGCTGTACATTGCTGCATAGTTCTGTACATTGCTGCATAGTTCTGTACATTGATGCATAGTTCTGTACAGTTCAGCATAGTTCTGTACAGTGCTGCATAGCGCTGTACATTGCTGCATAGCGCTGTACATTGCTGCATAGCGCTGTACAGTGCTACATAGGTCTGTACAGTGCTACATAGCGCTGTACAGTGCTGCATAGTTCTGTATAGTGCTGCATAGTTCTGTACAGTTTTACATAGGGCTGTACAGTGCTACATAGGTCTGTACAATGCTACATAGCGCTGTACAGTGCTGCATAGTTCTGTACATTGCTGCATAGCGCTGTACAGTGATGCATAGCGCTGTACAGTGCTACATAGGTCTGTACAGTGCTACATACCGCTGTACAGTGCTACATAGCGCTGTACAGTGCTACATAGCGCTGTACAGTGCTACATAGGTCTGTACAGTGCTACATAGCGCTGTACATTGCTGCATAGTTCTGTACAGTGCTGCATAGTTCTGTACATTTATGCATAGTTCTGTACAGTTCGGCATAGTTCTGTACAGTGATGCATAGTTCTGTACAGTGCTACATAGCGCTGTACATTGCTACATAGCGCTGAACAGTGATGCAGAGTTCTGTACAGTGCTGCATAGTTCTGTACAGTGATGCATAGTTCTGTACAGTGCTACATAGCGCTATACGGTGCTGCATAGTTCTGTACAGTGCTGCATAGTTCTGCACATTGCGGCATTGTTCTGTACATTGCTGCATAGTTCTGTACATTGATGCATAGTTCTGTACAGTTCGGCATAGTTCTGTACATTGCTGCATAGCGCTGTACATTGCTGCATAGCGCTGTACAGTGCTACATAGGTCTGTACAGTGCTACATAGCGCTGTACAGTGCTGCATAGTTCCGTACAGTGCTGCATAGTTCTGTACATTGCGGCATAGTTCTGTACATTGCTACATAGCGCTGCACAGTGCTGCATAGTCATGTACATTGCTGCATAGTTCTGTACAGTGCTGCATAGTTCTGTACAGTGCTGCATAGTTCTGTACAGTGCTGCATAGTTCCGTACAGTGCTGCATAGTTCTGTACATTGCGGCATAGTTCTGTACATTGCTGCATAGTTCTGTACAGTGCTGCATAGTCATGTACATTGATATATAGCGCTGTACAGTGATGCATAGTTCAGTTCATTTCTACATAGCGCTGTACATTGCTGCATAGTTCTGTACATTGCTGCATAGTTCTGTACATTGATGCATAGTTCTGTACATTGCTGCATAGTTCTGTACATTGATGCATAGTTCTGTACATTGCTGCATAGTTCTGTACATTGATGCATAGTTCTGTACATTGCTGCATAGTTCTGTATAGTGCTGCATAGTTCTGTACAGTGCTACATAGCGCTGTACATTTCTACATAGCGCTGTACATTGCTGCATAGTTCTGTACATTGCTGCATAGTTCTGTACATTGATGCATAGTTCTGTACAGTTCAGCATAGTTCTGTACAGTGCTGCATAGCGCTGTACATTGCTGCATAGCGCTGTACATTGCTGCATAGCGCTGTACAGTGCTACATAGGTCTGTACAGTGCTACATAGCGCTGTACAGTGCTACATAGCGCTGTACAGTGCTGCATAGTTCTGTACAGTGCTGCATAGTTCTGTACAGTTTTACATAGGGCTGTACAGTGCTACATAGGTCTGTACAATGCTACATAGCGCTGTACAGTGCTGCATAGTTCTGTACATTGCTGCATAGCGCTGTACAGTGATGCATAGCGCTGTACAGTGCTACATAGGTCTGTACAGTGCTACATAGCGCTGTACAGTGCTACATAGGTCTGTACAGTGCTACATACCGCTGTACAGTGCTACATAGCGCTGTACAGTGCTACATAGCGCTGTACAGTGCTACATAGCGCTGTACAGTGCTACATAGGTCTGTACAGTGCTACATAGCGCTGTACATTGCTGCATAGTTCTGTACAGTGCTGCATAGTTCTGTACATTTATGCATAGTTCTGTACAGTTCGGCATAGTTCTGTACAGTGCTGCATAGCGCTGTACATTGCTGCATAGCGCTGTACAGTGCTACATAGCGCTGTACAGTGCTACATAGGTCTGTACAGTGATGCATAGCGCTGTACAGTGCTGCATAGTTCTGTACAGTGCTGCATAGTTCTGTGCAGTGCTGCATAGTTCTGTACAGTACTGCACATCGCTGTACAGTGATGCATAGCGCTGTACTGTGCTGCATAGTTCTGTAAAGTGATGCATAGTTCTGTACAGTGCTGCATAGTTCTGTACAGTACTGCACATCGCTTTACAGTGATGCATAGCGCTGTACTGTGCTGCATAGTTCTGTACAGTGCTGCATAGTTCTGTACAGTGCTGCATAGTTCTGTACAGTGATGCATAGCGCTGTACAGTGCTGCATAGTTCTGTACTGTGCTGCACACTGTTGTATATTGTTGTACATTGTTGCACATCGTGTTGCTAATTGTTCCGTTTAACTGTTGCCCATAGTCAAATTTTGCGATCAAATAGGTTTAATGAAAATTATTTTCACGATATTTTCGTTCTGGTGTTTCAATTCTGGTCAAAACATACGTGACCCGCGTCCGGGCTGTCATGACGTCAGAGGTGTGACGGCCGTCATGGCGAGGCCCAGGGTCTCTGGGACCCGCGTGCGGCGAGATGACGTGGGTTTGCTTAAGGTTTACTCACTGCCGTCATCGCCAGGCCCGTTACGTGCCCCCTCCCCCACCCCCCTGGGGTCGGGCAAACAGAGGCCGTCACGACAGCGGGCCTATATAGCCCAGCGGCCGCCCACCCCAAGCCATTGACAGCACATCACTCGGTCGGTGCTCTACACTCACGATCCAGACACCAGCAATCCCGAGTTCCCGGGACCCTTACGTAGTTGCGTATCCAGTATCCACAGAGAGGATGAGGACCCTGCTTGTCTTGGCAGTGGTGTGTCTGGGGCTGGTGGCGGCCCGACCCCCCCGCGGCGGCGAGGGCGGCCGGGGGGGCGGCAGCCACCGCGGCAGCCACGGTGGCAGCCACGGCCGGGACGGAGGGAAGGAAAAGCCCGAGGTAAGAAACACCTTCACTGTGGGTCTCAGTCTGCGAAAGTTAACAAAGTTGGCAAGTTAATGTCACGTACGTGTCGCCCTCTTGGCATGTTATCCGCGGAGTCTGCCGTCTCAGCGCGTTCTTCGCGTCATGCATCTCTGCTTCTCATTACTCTCAAAACAGGAGTTAATGCCCCCACCCCCTTCCCCGAACAGCGCGAAAGAATGGTACCCCCCCCCCCCCACCCCCTCCATATGCGTTCCTTCGTACCGTATAGCACATTGTCCACCTTACTAAAACAGTGAACGGACATTAGAATGTTCAGCCAAACTCCCAAGGACGAAAGTCCCGGCGGACAAGCCCCGTTGCTAATAATGAATGGCAGTGTTTCTGCACATCAGGGAGACTGAATCAGCATATTTTTGTGTTCTAATGTTCCATTATTAGTTGTGAACCATAGTTTGGCAACAAAATTGTGGCATAAGCCATTATAATCCAGTAATCACCATAGTTCGAGATCCACAACCATGCGAACCAGTTTCGCTGCCCGCTATAATGGGGCTGTACACCGATGTACCTCTGAAGCCGGCTTCCTTAGCATCAACCATGCAGTGTCTTTTATTCACTAATTGCAACGCATGCCATGCCATATTGTCACAATAAATGAAAATTTAATAAAAAAAAAAAAAAAAAAAAAAAAACTAATTGCGTTATGGGCTATGGCAACAGGCCTAAAAGTGTTACTGAGCTCATTGAATGAAAATCCATATTAACAAGGTTCAAGTTTCTCTCAGAAGTCTGTATAATTAACTGACAAAGAGGAGAAGAGTGAACTTCCCCGCCAAGCAGAACGGTGTTGGTTTACATGGTCATGGCCGCCTTTCGCCCAAAATTCAGACCGTCATCACTATAGATGTCAGGCCTGAGGATGGTGACGTACATTCCACTGCGAAATATTCGCATTCGGATATGAACCGGTTTTCTACCGCAGCGTTATTTAGTTAAAGTCTAGAGGAAGACACTTTGTATTTGTTTCCTCTACAATGTATTAGAAAACCATGACAGTATATTGCGGGGTTTTGATTCGTCTTCCTCTTTCTTGTCTTGTGGTTAGACGCACACCCATCCAAAATAGACTGAACCAGCGGTAACATTGCAATGCGCTGTGCGACACACAATTCGTTACATTTGGTCTTAACATTGTGATCACTTTCGAGCTGGAAGCGGCCTTCGACAGGAATACCCTCGGGATTTTGTTTTTGAATCCCCTTTAGTTCGTTTTAACTAACCCATTTGTAAAAATTCGGAATTGTGACAGTAACGAACATTTCACTTTTGCATATACATCAAGCGAGTATGAAAATTTAAAGTATCAATTGTGCCAACTTTCCGCGCACCCTAAGGCGTCTTATATAGGTATCTCATAATAGTCAAACAACATAGCCGAACAAAAGCTATTTAGCATCATATCACCCTGTACCATGAAAAACACTGATCTAAAATTGCACCGTTTTATTGAGAATGAGTGTAAAATGGGCAAAAGGTGTCGCCGGCCTTGCCGCCCAAGCCATGCAGCACCAGTGCAATGGCGCGATGTGAACCAGGGGTACACAAGGGTAGCCTGAACAGTAATGTGGTGATGCCGGCCATTGTGTACGTCATGAGATGGCCTGAACAGTAATGTGGTGATGCCGGCCATTGTGTACGTCATGAGATGGCCTGAACAGTAATGTGGTGATGCCGGCCATTGTGTACGTCATGAGATGGCCTGAACAGTAATGTGGTGATACCGGCCATTGTGTACGTCATGAGATGGCCTGAACAGTAATGTGGTGATGCCGGCCATTCTGTACGTCATGAGATGGCCTGAACAGTAATGTGGTGATGCCGGCCATTGTGTACGTCATGAGATGGCCTGAACAGTAATGTGGTGATACCGGCCATTGTGTACGTCATGAGATGGCCTGAACAGTAATGTGGTGATGCCGGCCATTCTGTACGTCATAAGATGTTTACTTTAAAATGTACAGATTAGAATGTTTAAACCCCGTGGGTGGGGGGGGGGGCACTATTATACAAGCCTCGTGTGTGGGGGGGGGTGGTTCTGCGGGTACCTTGATGCTTGAGAGAGCGGATATTCGTGATGAAAAAGATACCGCTACAGAGCGACCGGCGAGGAGGTGGGAGAGGGTGGGGGGGATCTGAAAATGTGCGTTCATAGAGCGGGCTGCCGCGAAAAATACCCCTACCGACCCGAGTTTGGCGGTGAAAAAAGGGGGGGTGGGGGTTTACCGGGGAACACCCATTGAAGACATGAATGTATTTAGTCCCCCCCCCCTGTCACATGTCGCTATTGACATGTATTATATGCCCATTGTAATGCCTCCATATATGTATTGGGCCTCAAATAGGTTTGTAAATCTTTAATGTAGGATGTATTGAGTTGTCACTAACTAAGTCAGTAGTGCTAATATCCTGTAAATGCACCATGGTTTGCAAACTTTGTGACCGTGACTTTCCTGACAGAGGCCGCTACCGTCGTACTTTAGCTTCAAAGTGCGCGGCCGGAAGTCGCATGCTAACGGAAGCGTGGGAACCAAGCTGCATTCAGGCAGCATGCGCCAAAAACAAATATGGCGCCCGGTTTGCTCATTTAAAGCCATATATATTCTGTATTTTTTATATTATCAATCTCTTCTCCATGTCAAATATGTATATTCTGTCTTGAATTTAAATCCTAAAAGCCTCTGGGCTATCCGTAGAGAAGCAATTTTTTCCCCGGAGCAGAAGTTGGCGGCCGGCTTTCTATCCCTGCGCGCCTGTTCGCTGTTTGTATTCCGCGCGATAAACTAGCCCGCGCAGTTTTATGTTGAAATTGATGTTTTACAGACTCATGGCGATATAAAACATATATGCATCATAATTTTGAGGTACTTTAAGAGTCTAATCGATTAAACTCTTCCAGGAAGAGAAGAGCTCATCCAAGGATAGAGAATATGAGCGATGAATCGATCGCGTCTGACGAGTTGGAAGAGTAGTTTCAATATGGCCAACGGAAACTCACTAATTGCTCACAACTTATCGCCCACTTCCATATATTATCGCCCAACATTAACACTGAGTCAGATACATGGTTAACTACATATGTGGGCCCTCATATACCACGCACATGCGTTTCAAATAACAAGATAAGGTCTTACTTAGGTTTCACATAATTTTATTCGTTGTTTCATTCATGTATTTCCCCCTAAAACCTATTTGATGACACTGAGCGAATATTGCATAATTAGCTTCCGCCATCTTGGAATAGCCTCTACCTCTTCGCTCTTCCACTTACCTGGGCGGAAGAGCAGAAGAGGTCTTCTCGGAACAGAAGAGGCAAAACGATCGCACTGCATGCACTCTTCCGGAAGAGGTAGACTTTGGAAGAGGCGAATCGATCAAGCCCTTAGTCTTCATTCTAAAATGTAAAACATCTAAGATGGCGCATGTAAGTAGGCTGCTTTAACTGGCTCTGTGGAACGATTTGCAGAGCAGGCCCATCGGAGGCAAAAGTGTGTGACTCGTTAAAACTTACGACCGGGCGGGGGAGGCAACACCACTGTGATATCGTAATCATGCCCCCCCCACGGGCCTGCAAATACAGCTAAAAATGAGAACTTTGATTGTTTGGATGTATTTGACAGCTGAAGTATTAATACATTCGGAAATATGACATTTCGCCCCATTAAGCTACTGTGTTACATTGTAGGAGCAGGGCGGGCACATCACGTGGTACATTGTAGGAGCAGGGCGGACATATCACGTGGTACATTGTAGGAGCAGGGCGGACATGTCACGTGGTACATTGTAGGAGCAGGGCGGGCACATCACGTGGTACATTGTAGGAGCAGGGCGGGCACATCACGTGGTACATTGTAGGAGCAGGGCGGGCACATCACGTGGTACATTGTAGGAGCAGGGCGGGCACGTCACGTGGTACATTGTAGGAGCAGGGCAGGCACATCACGCGATACATTGTAGGAGCAGGGCGGGCACATCACGTGGTATATTGTAGAAGCAGGGCGGGCACATCACGTGGTACATTGTAGAAGCAGGGCGGGCACATCACGTGGTACATTGTAGGAGCAGGGCGGGCACATCACGTGGTACATTGTAGGAGCAGGGCGGGCACATCACGTGGTACATTGTAGAAGCAGGGCGGGCACATCACGTGGTACATTGTAGGAGCAGGGCGGGCACATCACGTGGTACATTGTAGGAGCAGGGCGGGCACATCACGTGGTACATTGTAGAAGCAGGGCGGGCACATCACGTGGTACATTGTAGGAGCAGGGCGGGCACATCACGTGGTACATTGTAGGAGCAGGGCGGGCACATCACGTGGTATATTGTAGAAGCAGGGCGGGCACATCACGTGGTACATTGTAGAAGCAGGGCGGGCACATCACGTGGTACATTGTAGGAGCAGGGCGGGCACATCACGTGGTACATTGTAGGAGCAGGGCAGGCACATCACGCGATACATTGTAGGAGCAGGGCGGGCACATCACGTGGTATATTGTAGAAGCAGGGCGGGCACATCACGTGGTACATTGTAGAAGCAGGGCGGGCACATCACGTGGTACATTGTAGGAGCAGGGCGGGCACATCACGTGGTACATTGTAGGAGCAGGGCGGGCACATCACGTGGTACATTGTAGAAGCAGGGCGGGCACATCACGTGGTACATTGTAGGAGCAGGGCGGGCACATCACGTGGTACATTGTAGGAGCAGGGCGGGCACATCACGTGGTACATTGTAGAAGCAGGGCGGGCACATCACGTGGTACATTGTAGGAGCAGGGCGGGCACATCACGTGGTACATTGTAGGAGCAGGGCGGGCACATCACGTGGTACATTGTAGAAGCAGGGCGGGCACATCACGTGGTACATTGTAGAAGCAGGGCGGGCACATCACGTGGTACATTGTAGGAGCAGGGCGGGCACATCACGTGGTACATTGTAGGAGCAGGGCGGGCACATCACGTGGTACATTGTAGGAGCAGGGCGGGCACATCACGTGGTACATTGTAGGAGCAGGGCGGGCACATCACGTGGTACATTGTAGAAGCAGGGCGGGCACATCACGTGGTACATTGTAGGAGCAGGGCGGGCACATCACGTGGTACATTGTAGGAGCAGGGCGGGCACATCACGTGGTACATTGTAGAAGCAGGGCGGGCACATCACGTGGTACATTGTAGGAGCAGGGCGGGCACATCACGTGGTACATTGTAGGAGCAGGGCGGGCACATCACGTGGTACATTGTAGGAGCAGGGCGGGCACATCACGTGGTACATTGCAGAAGCAGGGCGGGCACATCACGTGGTACATTGTAGGAGCAGGGCGGGCATATCACGTGGTACATTGTAGAAGCAGGGCAGGCACATCACGTGGTACATTGTAGGAGCAGGGCGGGCACATCGCGTGGTACATTGTAGGAGCAGGGCGGACATATCACGTGGTACATTGAGAAAGGTGATGACCGCCCAGATATTGCCCCGCGACGGGCAGGCCACCTGGGCGTCACCGTCACAGAGCTGATTCACTCAATCTCACGCTCAACTCATGTACATATTTGCGTTTTCTCCGAGTGTGAAGTTGACTTTGGGGCCAGTGTCTGTAGGAGTATGCGATGTTTTTTGCCTTAGCTGCCTGTATGTCAAGGTTGCTCATTGACGACTGATTTAACTCAGTATATCACATTGATACGGCGCGTTAAGGTCGCAGTGCGTAGACGTTGGGGCGATCAGTTGGGCTTGACTCAGCGGATAGACACTACCGCCTAAACCAACATGCGGGGGAAGAACAGTCGGTGAGCTATATAGCTGTAATCTGTGTTGCAATAGTTGTAATCTTCACTAATGTGCGTCGCTATGATGGACTACCAGTGCACGCCGGGTCAGCGAGTACAAACAAACAACTGGCTTCATCCTGCTTTATACAGCAAGGATTTCTCCCATGTTTACCGATCATTTCATGACGTTATTGCGCAAACATAAGAAACTAGTTGCATCAGCCTTGCCATATAGTGAGACTGACATTAAAGTATTCAGAAGAGGTATTTCACAATCCTCTCATCAACCTTATAAAGAACGTGTGACCATATGTATACCATATAATGTCCATATGTATACCATATAATGTCCATATGTATACCATATAATGTCCATATGTATACCATATAATGTCTATATGTATACCATATACAATTTTAGTTCAGATTGTGGGTCCCCTTCACAGTACGATACACTACCGCATTAATAACATGTGTATCCATGATTATAAAATGATACTTTTTTTAGAGATACATATTGTGCCACCGGCCAAAGTGTATACATGGTGATATTCTGTTGTGTGTGGTCATTGTGCGTAGGCTATGGGACAAACATAACATAAACACAATTCAGTTAGCTTCCCTGCATTTAAACATATCATAAACAAAAGCTGCCACTGCAGCTGACTGATTGAAACTTGTCTCTCGTCGATATACTTCTTACGAAGGAAAACATTAAATAACACCCTCTAACAATTTGAAGATTTAAAGGTAAGTACTTTGAGTGCAAAAGCGAATAATAAGGGCATATTCTAACCGGACATGAATTTCGTTTTTTACAGCCTCTATATATTACAATGAGTACAGATCCTGGCCTCATATGGTATTTTGTTGCGTCGACCTGTCTCAACAAGTAGCGAATGTCTAGAGTAACGGAAACGTGACAGTGCGACTTTATGGGGTCTCATTGTAACAGATTAGATATCACTCGGGTTCTAATGTCTTAAACTGACAACATGCCGTAGCTCCGAGGGCCATTCCTGTAAGCAACAGTCCCTAATTCTTTGTCGAAATTAACTTAAGTAACTTATTGTTTCTAGACTTTGGTTTATCCACACAATTCCAAACCCATATTTCATAAACAGGTTCTATTACCCAATTGGCCAGGTCCCCCCCCCCCCCCCTCATCTAATGATTTATTATACACGCCCGTGGATATGTTTCTGACGACATGGCTATATTAGCCGGTATATGACAAGTGGGCTGTTATACTGTACAGCTAATGGGTAGCGCTCACACTCGCCGAGAACTGCTGCTGCTGTACCAAGCTGATACATCACCATGGTAACGGCATGAATGTACATAGATACGGTAGACCACGATGATAATCGCCTCGATAACTACTATAGTCCACGGTATATACAGTACCAGACGACAACTCGGATACATATTGTGCCAGGAGTGAACATAGCTTCAATGATATTATGGTTTTGTCTCTATGGCGGATGTGTCACTGGTTCCATCGCTGGGTTTTGTCTCTATGGCGGATATGTCACTGGTTCCATCCCTGGGTTCTGGTCTGAGCGGTCACGCGTGTCACGATGATTCTGTCACGGTCTACAAGTAACGCATTGTCTCCTGCAGATTCCGAGTTGGCGCTGGCAGCCTGCCCCACCCCCGTCACCCTTCGCTCTGGATGAAGGTGAGTTACCATGGTATTGTCTGTACACACTGTAGCTGGCCGCCTGCCCCACCCCCGTCACCCTTCGCCCTGGACGAAGGTGAGTTACCATGGTATTGTCTGTGTGATATCTCGGCCCAGGCCCGGTGGATGAAAGACACCAAGCGCCTCGGGCCAAATGGGAAGTTCCCTTTGGCCTAACGTGTAAGGTGTTCGCTCGGGATGCGGAAGGTCGCCGGTTCGAAACCCGCCTCTGCGGGTAGAACTTTCGCAGTCCATTCGGGCCTGGGTACAGAATACTACAGTCTGTACACACGGTAGCTGGCAGCCTGCCCCACCCCCGTCACCCTTCGCCCTGGACGAAGGTGAGTTACCATGGTATTGTCTCTTACCACTGTAGCTGGCAGCCTGCCCCACCCCCGTCACCCTTCGCCCTGGACGAAGGTGAGTTACCATGGTATTGTCTGTACACACTGCAGCTGGCAGCCTGCACCACCCCGTCACCCTTCACCCTGGAGGAAGGTGAGTTACCATGGTATTGTCTGTACACACTGTAGCTGGCAGCCTGCACCACCCCGTCACCCTTCGCCCTGGAGGAAGGTGAGTTACCATGGTATTGTCTGTACACACTGTAGCTGGCAGCCTGCACCACCCCGTCACCCTTCACCCTGGAGGAAGGTGAGTTACCATGGTATTGTCTGTACACACTGCAGCTGGCAGCCTGCACCACCCCGTCACCCTTCACCCTGGAGGAAGGTCAGTTACCATGGCATTGTCTGTACACACTGTATCTGGTCGTCCCTCCCACAGACGTCACGGAGCCTGAGCTGACCTTTACAATGGTATTGTCTGTACACACTGTATCTGGTCGTCTCTCCCACAGACGTCACGGAGCCTGAGCTGACCTTTACAATGGTATTGTCTGTACACACTGTATCTGGTCGTCTCTCCCACAGACGTCACGGAGCCTGAGCTGACCTTTACAATGGTATTGTCTGTACACACTGTATCTGGTCGTCTCTCCCACAGACGTCACGGAGCCTGAGCTGACCTTTACAATGGTATTGTCTGTACACACTGTATCTGGTCGTCTCTCCCACAGACGTCACGGAGCCTGAGCTGACCTTTACAATGGTATTGTCTGTACACACTGTATCTGGTCGTCTCTCCCACAGACGTCACGGAGCCTGAGCTGACCTTTACAATGGTATTGTCTGTACACACTGTATCTGGTCGTCTCTCCCACAGACGTCACGGAGCCTGAGCTGACCTTTACAATGGTATTGTCTGTACACACTGTATCTGGTCGTCTCTCCCACAGACGTCACGGAGCCTGAGCTGACCTTTACAATGGTATTGTCTGTACACACTGTATCTGGTCGTCTCTCCCACAGACGTCACGGAGCCTGAGCTGACCTTTACAATGGTATTGTCTGTACACACTGTATCTGGTCGTCTCTCCCACAGACGTCACGGAGCCTGAGCTGACCTTTACAATGGTATTGTCTGTACACACTGTATCTGGTCGTCTCTCCCACAGACGTCACGGAGCCTGAGCTGACCTTTACAATGGTATTGTCTGTACACACTGTATCTGGTCGTCTCTCCCACAGACGTCACGGAGCCTGAGCTGACCTTTACAATGGTATTGTCTGTACACACTGTATCTGGTCGTCTCTCCCACAGACGTCACGGAGCCTGAGCTGACCTTTACAATGGTATTGTCTGTACACACTGTATCTGGTCGTCTCTCCCACAGACGTCACGGAGCCTGAGCTGACCTTTACAATGGTATTGTCTGTACACACTGTATCTGGTCGTCTCTCCCACAGACGTCACGGAGCCTGAGCTGACCTTTACAATGGTATTGTCTGTACACACTGTATCTGGTCGTCTCTCCCACAGACGTCACGGAGCCTGAGCTGACCTTTACAATGGTATTGTCTGTACACACTGTATCTGGTCGTCTCTCCCACAGACGTCACGGAGCCTGAGCTGACCTTTACAATGGTATTGTCTGTACACACTGTATCTGGTCGTCTCTCCCACAGACGTCACGGAGCCTGAGCTGACCTTTACAATGGTATTGTCTGTACACACTGTATCTGGTCGTCTCTCCCACAGACGTCACGGAGCCTGAGCTGACCTTTACAATGGTATTGTCTGTACACACTGTATCTGGTCGTCTCTCCCACAGACGTCACGGAGCCTGAGCTGACCTTTACAATGGTATTGTCTGTACACACTGTATCTGGTCGTCTCTCCCACAGACGTCACGGAGCCTGAGCTGACCTTTACAATAGTATTGTCTGTACACACTGTATCTGTTCGTCATTCCCACAGACGTCACGGAGCCTGAGCTGACCTTTACAATGGTATTGTCTGTACACACTGTATCTGGTCGTCTCTCCCACAGACGTCACGGAGCCTGAGCTGACCTTTACAATAGTATTGTCTGTACACACTGTATCTGGTCGTCTCTCCCACAGACGTCACGGAGCCTGAGCTGACCTTTACAATGGTATTGTCTGTACACACTGTATCTGGTCGTCTCTCCCACAGACGTCACGGAGCCTGAGCTGACCTTTGCAATGGTATTGTCGGTACACACTGTATCTGGTCGTCTCTCCCACAGACGTCACGGAGCCTGAGCTGACCCAGTTTCTGGACGACGCCTTCACTGTATTCTCCGACGTACGTGACGCTCTCAGTGACGGCGCCGACGCCGTGGCCAACGCAGGTCAGTGACGTCACTATAAACGGACACACTGTATGACGTCATCTTTATTTCCATTGTCTTGATTCGTATTGAAAAGAAGAAAAAACATATACAGTAAACTTTACACTGACGAGAAATACACCATTGCCCTATATCTGTAGGTCCGCCCCCCCCCCCCCCTCCCTGTGTAGGTCTGTCTCACCGTCTCCCTGGCTGTCTGTCTGACAGGTGACGACTTTAAGCCCCCCCCTCCCTGTGTAGGTCTGTCTCACCGTCTCCCTGGCTGTCTGTCTGACAGGTGACGACTTTAAGCCCCCCCCCCCCTCCCCTGTGTAGGTCTGTCTCACCTTCTCCCTGGCTGTCTGTCTGACAGGTGACGACTTTAAGCCCCCCCCCCCCCCCTCCCCTGTGTAGGTCTGTCTCACCGTCTCCCTGGCTGTCTGTCTGACATGTGACGACTTTAAGCCCCCCCCCTCCCCTGTGTAGGTCTGTCTCACCGTCTCCCTGGCTGTCTGTCTGACAGGTGACGACGTTAAGCCCCCCCCCCTCCCCCCCCCTCCCCTGTGTAGGTCTGTCTCACCGTCTCCCTGGCTGTCTGTCTGACAGGTGACGACTTTAAGCCCCCCCCCCCCTCCCCTGTGTAGGTCTGTCTCACCGTCTCCCTGGCTGTCTGTCTGACAGGTGACGACTTTAAGCCCCCCCCCCCTCCCCTGTGTAGGTCTGTCTCACCGTCTCCCTGGCTGTCTGTCTGACGGGTGACGACGTTAAGCCCCCCCCCCTCCCCTGTGTAGGTCTGTCTCACCGTCTCCCTGGCTGTCTGTCTGACAGGTGACGACTTTAAGCCCCCCCCCTCCCCCCCCTCCCCTGTGTAGGTCTGTCTCACCGTCTCCCTGGCTGTCTGTCTGACAGGTGACGACTTTAAGCCCCCCCCCCCCTCCCCTGTGTAGGTCTGTCTCACCGTCTCCCTGGCTGTCTGTCTGACAGGTGACGACTTTAAGCCCCCCCCCCCCCTCCCCTGTGTAGGTCTGTCTCACCGTCTCCCTGGCTGTCTGTCTGATAGGTGACGACTTTAAGCCCCCCCCCCTCCCCCCCCTCCCCTGTGTAGGTCTGTCTCACCTTCTCCCTGGCTGTCTGTCTGACAGGTGACGACCTGGCGCAAGGGGTGGAGCCTTTCCGGGCGCAGGTGGAGCAAGTAGCGGCCGAGGCCGACCGCGTCCTTCACGACGGCTACGTCCTCGGCATGCGGGCCTTCGAGTACGGTGAGTACATGACACGTGCTCCAGGCCGTGTCCACACGGTGAGTACATGACACGTGCCTCAGGCCGTGTCCACACGGTGAGTACATGACACGTGCTCCAGGCCGTGTCCACACGGTGAGTACATGACACGTGCTCCAGGCCGTGTCCACACGGTGAGTACATGACACGTGCCTCAGGCCGTGTCCACACAGTGAGTACATGACACGTGCTCCAGGCCGTGTCCACACGGTGAGTACATGACACGTGCTCCAGGCCGTGTCCACACGGTGAGCACCAGACAAGCCGTGTCCACACGGTGAGCACCAGACAGGCCGTGTCCACACGGTGAGCACCAGACAGGCCGTGTCCACACGGTGAGCACCAGACAGGCCGTGTCCACACGGTGAGCACCAGACAGGCCGTGTCCACACGGTGAGCACCAGACAGGCCGTGTCCACACGGTGAGCACCAGACAGGCCGTGTCCACACGGTGAGCACCAGACAGGCCGTGTCCACACGGTGAGCACCAGACAGGCCGTGTCCACACGGTGAGCACCAGACAAGCCGTGTCCACACGGTGAGCACCAGACAGGCCGTGTCCACACGGTGAGCACCAGACAGGCCGTGTCCACACGGTGAGCACCAGACAGGCCGTGTCCACACGGTGAGCACCAGACAGGCCGTGTCCACACGGTGAGCACCAGACAGGCCGTGTCCACACGGTGAGTACATGGCCCGTGCTCCAGGCCGTGTCCACACGGTGAGCACCAGACAGGCCGTGTCCACACGGTGAGCACCAGACAGGCCGTGTTCACACGGTGAGCACCAGACAGGCCGTGTCCACACGGTGAGCACCAGACAGGCCGTGTCCACACGGTGAGCACCAGACAGGCCGTGTCCACACGATGAGCACCAGACAGGCCGTGTCCGCACGGTGAGCACCAGACAGGCCGTGTCCACACGGTGAGCACCAGACAGGCCGTGTCCACACGGTGAGCACCAGACAGGCCGTGTCCACACGGTGAGCACCAGACAGGCCGTGTCCACACGGTGAGCACCAGACAGGCCGTGTCCACACGGTGAGCACCAGACAGGCCGTGTCCACACGGTGAGCACCAGACAAGCCGTGTCCACACGGTGAGCACCAGACAGGCCGTGTCCACACGGTGAGCACCAGACAGGCCGTGTCCACACGGTGAGCACCAGACAGGCCGTGTCCACACGGTGAGCACCAGACAGGTCGTGTCCACACGGTGAGCACCATGAAAACCCATATGTATGGAGTTAGTGGTGATTGGTTGGTTATTCCGGACGGTTTAACCACTTTTGAAGGTAATTGTGAATAAAGGACTTTAATAACAATATGTTCTACGGTGATGTAATTGTAGTTTTCCAGGTTGTTTGTCCCAAAAAAATCTATAGCCTTTATTTTCTAAATATGGACGTGTTTTTTTCCAGGTGACGACTTGTGCGGAGATGGTAAGTAATGATTGCCATATATGTACCCTGATCCCCTGAATGTAGCTCGGTCAATACTGTATCAATGAACCTTGTGGTAGCTCTGTGAGGGGTTAGTGGGGAGCGCTGGTGTGTCCAGGGCGTCAGAGACAACCTTGCTGTAGCTCTGTGAGGGGTTAGTGGGGAGCGCTGGTGTGTCCCGGGCGTCAGAGACCACTGCCCCGCACCCATCACGGTCATACGGTGAGGGCCAGATCTGTTCGCTTGTATCACCAAGAGACAAGCTCCACAGCCACGTCATGGAAACTATGGGAAACTGAAAATGTCACGATATTTAAACGATGCCTAGACATAGCGGGGGGTTATAGTGTCAGTAACTTGTCAAGTGTTCTTCGATATTTGTTTGGGCGACGACAGTTGTTAATTCGAATTCGAGAGGTGACCATTTTTGTTGAAGAAGGGGGCATTAGTTTATCTGTTCACAAATGTTGTTAATTTAATCACTTATAAAGTCATGCAGTACCAGGAGAGATATTATCTGGCAGCATGCATTGTGGTTGTGTGGTTCCGTGTTATCGCAGGTGACTTTAATAACTACTTATATCTTATCCCGTGACGCGATATTGTGGGCGGTGCGCTCACTAAGTGTACCGATACTCTGGGCAGTGCGCTCACAAAGTGTGCCGATACTGTGGGCAGTGCGCTCACAAAGTGTGCCGATACTGTGGGCAGTGCGCTCACTAAGTGTGCCGATACTGTGGGCAGTGCGCTCACTAAGTGCACCGATACTGTGGGCAGTGCGCTCACTAAGTGTACCGATACTGCCCTGTGATGTGAGGTGTTTTTGTCAGTCCCTGAGCGACGCAAGGAGCAGTGTGTGCACGCGATCATCATGGAGAAGGTCCACGCCATCTTCCAGTTCGGTAAGCTATGCCCCCACCCCTCCCCACCCCTCCCCACCCCCCTGCCTCTCAGTGGGAAACCAAACCCGCTAGCCCCCATACGAGTCTATAAGTGGAAAACGAAATATCTTCCCAGCCCCGGGCAATATCTCCCCAGCCCTGGGCAATATCTCACCAGCCCCGGGCAATATCTCCCCAGGCCCAGGCAATATCTCTCCAGCCCCGGGCAATATCTCTCCAGCCCCGGGCAATATCTCTCCAGCCTCGGGCAATATCTCCCCAGCCCTGGGCAATATCTCACCAGCCCCGGGCAATATCTCCCCAGGCCCAGGCAATATCTCTGCAGCCCCGGGCAATATCTCTCCAGCCTCGGGCAATATCTCTGCAGCCCCGGGCAATATCTCCCCAGGCCCAGGCAATATCTCTCCAGCCCCGTGCAATATCTCTCCAGCCTCGGGCAATATCTCTCCAGCCCCGTGCAATATCTCCCCAGCCCCGGGCAATATCTCCCCAGCCCCGGGCAATATCTCTCCAGCCCCGGGCAATATCTCTCCAGCCCCGTGCAATATCTCTCCAGCCCCGTGCAATATCTCTCCAGCCTCGGGCAATATCTCTCCAGCCCCGGGCAATATCTCTCCAGCCTCGGGCAATATCTCTGCAGCCCCGGGCAATATCTCCCCAGGCCCAGGCAATATCTCTCCAGCCCCGTGCAATATCTCTCCAGCCTCGGGCAATATCTCTCCAGCCCCGGGCAATATCTCTCCAGCCCCGGGCAATATCTCTCCAGCCCCGGGCAATATCTCTCCAGCCCCGGGCAATATCTCTCCAGCCCCGGGCAATATCTCTCCAGCCTCGGGCAATATCTCTCCAGCCCCGGGCAATATCTCTCCAGCCCCGGGCAATATCTCTCCAGCCCCGGGCAATATCTCCCCAGCCCCGGGCAATAACTCTCCAGCCCCTGGCAATATCTCTCCAGCCCCGGGCAATATCTCTCCAGCCCCGGGCAATATCTCTCCAGCCCAGGGCAATATTTCTCCAGCCCCGGGCAATATCTCTCCAGCCCCGGGCAATATCTCTCCAGCCCCTGGCAATATTTCTCCAGCCTCGGGCAATATCTCTCCAGCCCCTGGCAATATCTCTCCAGCCCCGGGCAATATCTCCCCAGCCCTGGGCAATATCTCTGCAGCCCCGGGCAATATCTCCCCAGGCCCAGGCAATATCTCTCCAGCCCCGTGCAATATCTCTCCAGCCTCGGGCAATATCTCTCCAGCCCCGGGCAATATCACTCCAGCCCCGGGCAATATCTCTCCAGCCCTGGGCAATATCTCTCCAGCCCCGGGCAATATCACTCCAGCCCCGGGCAATATCTCTCCAGCCCCGGGCAATATCTCTCCAGCCCCGGGCAATATCTCTCCAGGCCCAGGCAATATCTCTCCAGCCCCGGGCAATATCTCTCCAGCCCTGGGCAATATCTCCCCAGCCCCGGGCAATATCTCTCCAGCCCCGGGCAATATCTCCCCAGCCCCGGGCAATATCTCTCCAGCCCCGGGCAATATCTCCCCAGCCCCGGGCAATATCTCTCCAGCCGCGGGCAATATCACTCCAGCCCCGGGCAATATCTCTCCAGCCCCGGGCAATATCTCTCCAGCCCCGGGCAATATCTCTCCAGGCCCAGGCAATATCTCTCCAGCCCCGGGCAATATCTCTCCAGGCCCAGGCAATATCTCTCCAGCCCCGGGCAATATCTCTCCAGCCCCTGGCAATATCTCTCCAGCCCCGGGCAATATCTCTCCAGCCCCGGGCAATATCTCTCCAGCCCCGGGCAATATCTCTCCAGCCCCGTGCAATATCTCTCCAGCCTCGGGCAATATCTCTCCAGCCTCGGGCAATATCACTCCAGCCCCGGGCAATATCACTCCAGCCCCGGGCAATATCTCTCCAGCCCCGGGCAATATCTCTCCAGCCCCGGGCAATATCTCTCCAGCCCCGGGCAATATCTCTCCATCCCCGGGCAATATCTCTCCAGCCCCGGGCAATATCTCTCCAGCCCCGGGCAATATCTCTCCAGCCCCGGGCAATATCTCTCCAGCCCCGGGCAATATCTCTCCAGCCCCGGGCAATATCTCTCCAGCCCCGGGCAATATCACTCCAGCCCCGGGCAATATCTCCCCAGTCCCGGGCAATATCTCTCCAGGCCCGGGCAATATCTCCCCAGTCCCGGGCAATATCTCTCCAGCCCCGGGCAATATCTCTCCAGCCCCGGGCAATATCTCTCCAGCCCCGGGCAATATCTCTCCAGGCCCAGGCAATATCTCTCCAGCCCTGGGCAATATCTCTCCAGCCCCAGGCAATATCTCTCCAGCCCCGGGCAATATCTCTCCAGCCCCGGGCAATATCTCTCCAGCCCCGGGCAATACCTCTCCAGCCCCTGGCAGTGGGATCTCTCGATCCCCGGCAGGCTTGTTCTATGGCCCGTGTAATTATGACATGTGGGGTGTAACTGTGTGTTATGTGGGGTATAATTTTGTGTTATATGGGGTATAAATATGTGTTATGTGGGGTCCACTTGTGTGTTATGTGGGGTCCACTTGTGTGTTATGTGGGGTCTAATTATGTGTTATGTGTATTGTAATGACGTGTTCCGCACAGTCCGATGATGTGTATTTTGCGGTTCGGTTGCCAGCCGAGGCGGAGGGAAGGCAGTCCTGTCTGGCTCCCCTGGAGGCCCTCAAGCCGGACGAGGCGGACATGCCTGCAGAGGGCGAGCCCATGCCGGGTAAGCACGACACGCACTGCCCCGTGTACTGGCCCTGTACTGGGCCTGTACTGGGCCTGTGATAGCCCTGTGACAGTCCTGTACTGGCCCTGTACTGGGCCTGTGATAGCCCTGTGACAGTCCTGTACTGGCCCTGTACTGGGCCTGTGATAGCCCTGTGACAGTCCTGTACTGGCCCTGCACTGGGCCTGTGATAGCCCTGTGACAGTCCTGTACTGGGCCTGTGATAGCCCTGTGACAGTCCTGTACTGGCCCTGTACTGGGCCTGTGATAGCCCTGTGACAGTCCTGTACTGGCCCTGTACTGGGCCTGTGATAGCCCTGTGACAGTCCTGTACTGGGCCTGTGATAGCCCTGTGACAGTCCTGTACTGGCCCTGTACTGGGCCTGTGATAGCCCTGTGACAGTCCTGTACTGGCCCTGTGATAGCCCTGTGACAGTCCTGTACTGGGCCTGTGATAGCCCTGTGATAGCTCTGTGTGGGCCTGTGATAGCCCTGTGACAGTCCTGTACTGGCCCTGTACTGGGCCTGTGATAGCCCTGTGACAGTCCTGTACTGGCCCTGTGATAGCCCTGTGACAGTCCTGTACTGGGCCTGTGATAGCCCTGTGATAGCTCTGTGATAGCCCTGTGATAGCCCTGTGATAGCTCTGTGATAGCTCTGTGATAGCCATGTAATGGCCCTGTACTGGCCCTGTAACTGCCCTCTACTAGCGCTGTAAATAGCCCTATACAGGCCCTCAGTGACGCGGGCCCCTGCCTAATGACCCTGTAATGTAATTGTTGTTACAGAGCTGGACGTGGCAGCGGCGCGCCAGGCCCTCAGTGACTCCGTTCACTGTCTCTCGGACTCCCTCACCGACATCCTCGACTTCATGGACGCCATCGACCAGCCAGGTGAGCACCGGAACCGGAAGCCTCCAGCCCGGCTCGGCCGGTGGCATGGCGGTCACGCCGTAGTCAGGCTGTTTGCCAATAGAAGGGGTCTGACATGGGGGTCCAGTATCCAGTGGCGATTTTTCTAAATTCTCAGTGTCGAATATCGATGTTACGACCTTTGTGCTGTGTGTAATGTCCACCCTCTTAAGATATAGTTTAGTGTCATCGCGACACCACCAATAGCGGTGTCCCAGTGACCCCCCCCCCCATCCCAGCGCCGCGCTGACCGTGTTACCACCAATAGCGGTGTCCCAGTGACCCCCCCCCCTCCCAGTGCCGCGCTGACCGTGTTACCACCAATAGCGGTGTCCCAGTAAACCCCCCCCCCCTCCTAGTGCCGCGCTGACCGTGTTACCACCAATAGCGGTGTCCCAGTGACACCCCTCGCAGTGCCGCGCTGACCGTGTTACCACCAATAGCGGTGTCCCTGTGACCCCCCCTCCCAGTGCCGCGATGACCGTGTTACCACCAATAGCGGTGTCCCAGTGACACCCCCCCCCCCCTCCCAGTGCCGCGCTGACCGTGTTACCACCAATAGCGGTGTCCCAGTGCCCCCCCCCCCTCCCAGCGCCGCGCTAACCGTGTTACCACCAATAGCGGTGTCCCAGTGACCCCCCCTCCCAGCGCCGTGCTGACCGTGTTACCACCAATAGCGGTGTCCCAGTGACCCCCCCCACCCTCCGAGTGCCGCGCTGACCGTGTTACCACCAATAGCGGTGTCCCAGTGACCCCCCTCCCAGTGCCGCGCTGACCGTGTTACCACCAATAGCGGTGTCCCAGTGACCCCCCCTCCCAGTGCCGCGCTGACCGTGCTACCACCTATAGCGGTGTCCCAGTGAACCCCCCCCCTCCCAGTGCCGCGCTGACCGTGTTACCATCAATAGCTGTGTCCCAGTGACCCCCCCCCCCAGCTTCACCAGTGCCGCGCTAACCGTGTTACCACGTGTTCCAGATGTCTCCCAACACCTGGACGTCAACATCCTGCTCCACCTCGTCACTCGCGAGGCCAAGATGGTCTTCCACGTGGCCGACTTCATGGTCTGTCTGTCTAGCGGCGACGGCCAGTGTAAGTACATGGGGGTCAGTGTAAGTACATGGGAGGGGTGTCAGTGTAAGTACATGGGGGGGGGGTCAGTGTAAGTACATGGGGGGCCAGTGTAAGTACATGGGGGGGTCAGTGTAAGTACATGGGGGGTCAGTGTAAGTACATGGGGGGTCAGTGTCAGTATATGGGTCAGTGTAAGTACATGGGTCAGTGTAAGTACATGGGGGGTCAGTGTAAGTACATGGGGGGTCAGTGTAAGTACATGGGGGGTCAGTGTAAGTACACGGGTGGGGCCAGTGTAAGTACATGGGGGAGTATAAGTACATGGGGGGGTCACTTTAAATACATGGGGGGTCAGTGTAAGTACATGGGTCAGTGTAAGTAAATGGGGGGTCAGTTTAAGTACGTGGGGGGGTAATTTAAGTACATGGGGGCCAGTGTAAGTACATAGGGGGGGTCAGTGTAAGTACATGGGTCAGTGTAAGTACATGGGGGGCCAGTGTAAGTACATGGGTACTTGGGGGGGTCTGTGTAAGTACATGGGTCAGTGTAAGTACATGGAGGGTCAGTGTAAGTACATGGGTCAGTGTAAGTAAATGGGGGGGTCAGTTTAAGTACGTGGGGGGGTAATTTAAGTACATGGGTCAGTGTAAGTACATGGGGGTCAGTGTATGTACATGACAGGTCAGTGTAAGTACATGGGGGGGTCAGTGTAAGTACATGGGTGAGTGTAAGTACATGGGGGAGTCAGTGTAAGTACATGGGTCAGTGTAAGTACATGGGGGAGTCAGTGTAAGTACATGGGGGGTCAGCCTAAGTACATGGGGGGTCAGCCTAAGTACATGGGGGGTCAGCCTAAGTACATGGGGGGGGCAGGGTTTGACCCAAACTTACTTACCTGGGCGGTAACATATGAATCAGATGTCGAGGTCTCCCACGCAGTGAGTAACAAAGAGGCCGTTAGTGGTCGGTGTACTTGTTGAGCCCTGTACTGTGCATGCTGACATCGTGTCCTCACCCCGCCAGGCCGGCTGCCCCACATGGGTGAGGGTGAGGAGGGGCCACACCCGGAGCAGCCCGCCAAGCGGACGGAGCTGCTGAAGCGGACTCTGGACGTCCTTCTAGAGCGGCTCCAGGAGAAACGCGGCCGCCACTCCCACAAGTCCGGACCCAGCTCGGCCAGCTCCGGAGACGGCTCGGGATCTGGCGACCTGCTGGAGGCCCTGGAGGGGGGTCCCCTGATGGCCCCAGAGGACGAGCAGGACGCCGCCAGCAGCCACCCCAGGGGGCGGGGGCGGGGGCGCGTCAGGGCCCTGCGCAGGATGATGGACGGCATGACCCAGCGGGGTCCGGGGGGTCCAGGGGGTCAGAGGGCCGACCAGACCGGTGAAGACGGCAGCGGCGAGAGCGGGGACGACGGCAGCCACAGTCACCCCAGGGAGGGGCACCCCAGGGGGAGTCACCCCAGGGGGAGTCACCCCAGGGGTGACCGCCCCGGGGGCAGCCACCCCGGGGACTCCCATAGTGGGGAGCCCCCAGTGGATGAGGAGACGGCGCTGGAGGACGAGTTGGCGGGCCTCTTCTAGAGACCCCCCCCCCACCCCCACCCTGCCACGGGGCCCCGTCTTACCGCTGACGACGCGTTGTTACTGGAGCTTCCTGATTGGTCACCTGACCGTCTCACCCGTGATATTCAAAACACGTGTCAATGTCCCCAACCCGCTATCCCAATAGTTGTAAGCACTTAGTAGATCGGTTTAAAGACATCTGTGATCAATGTTAAATTTGAAATTTTGAATAAACAATCAAGTGGCAAATGGTGTCTTGGTGCGTGCTATTATTGGAGAGACTCTCCATCCAGCCATCTCCACACATCCATCCAGCCATCTCCACACATCCATCCAGCCATCTCCACACATCCATCCAGCCATATCCACACATCCATCCACCCATCTCCACACATCCATCCAGCCATCTCCACACATCCATCCACCCATCTCCACACATCCATCCAGCCGTCTCCACACATCCATCCACCCATCTCCACACATCCATCCAGCCATCTCCACACATCCATCCAGCCATCTCCACACATCCATCCACCCATCTCCACACATCCATCCAGCCATCTCCACACATCCATCCAGCCATCTCCACACATCCATCCAGCCATCTCCACACATCCATTCAGCCATCTCCACACATCCATCCAGCCATCTCCACACATCCATCCAGCCATATCCACACATCCATCCAGCCATCTCCACACATCCATCCAGCCATCTCCACACATCCATCCAGCCATCTCCACACATCCATCCAGCCATCTCCACACATCCATCCAGCCATCTCCACACATCCATCCAGCCATCTCCACACATCCATCCAGCCATCTCCACACATCCATCCAGCCATCTCCACATCCATTCAGCCATCTCCACACATCCATTCAGCTATCTCCCCACATCCATCCAGCCATCTCCACACATCGATCCAGCCATCTCCACACATCCATCCAGCCATCTCCATACGTCCATTCAGCCATCTCCACACATCCATCCAGCCATCTCCACACATCCATCCAGCCATCTCCACACATCCATCCAGCCATCTCCACACATCCATCCAGCCATCTCCACACATCCATCCAGCCATCTCCACACATCCATCCAGCCATCTCCACACATCCATTCAGCCATCTCCACACATCCATCCAGCCATCTCCACACATCCATCCAGCCATAACCACACATCCATCCAGCCATCTCCACACATCCATCCAGCCATCTCCACACATCCATCCAGCCATCTCCACACATCCATCCAGCCATCTCCACACATCCATCCAGCCATCTCCACACATCCATCCAGCCATCTCCACACATCCATCCAGCCATCTCCACACATCCATTCAGCCATCTCCACACATCCATTCAGCTATCTCCCCACATCCATCCAGCCATCTCCACACATCGATCCAGCCATCTCCACACATCCATCCAGCCATCTCCATACGTCCATTCAGCCATCTCCACACATCCATCCAGCCATCTCCACACATCCATCCAGCCATCTGCATACGTCCATTCAGCCATCTCCACACATCCATCCAGCCATCTCCACACATCCTTCCAGCCACCGTTTAGAACCATCCAATCATTACTGCATTTCAACACATCATTAATGCAATTTTAATGTATCTAAATTATGCGACATTGTGTCCAAATATTTGCACACATCAATACTGTTTGCACATGGCTGAAATTGATTTAATGATTAAACTTAATTAATGAAATGTTAAATTGAATTAATGTCCTATCAAATTGAATTCGTGACATCCATATAACGCTAATTGCACAAATCATTACATGTAATTAAATTTCACAAAACAATAATTCAATTCCAAAATATCTTTAAATCAATTCGACATATTAATTGAACAAATTATTCAATCAAGGAGACCTTCAAAGCGAGCCCAGTACCGGCCTAGGCACCTCGCCGAGCGAGCCTACTACCGGCCTAGGCAGCTCACCGAGCGAGCCCAGTACCGGCCTAGGCAGCTCGCCGAGCGATCCCAGTACCGCCCTAGGCAGCTCGCCGAGCGAACCCAGTACCGGCCTAGGCAGCTCGCCGAGCGAGCCTTGTACCGGCCTAGGCAGCTCGCCGAGCGAGCCCAGTACCGGCCTAGGCAGCTCGCCGAGCGAACCCAGTACCGGCCTAGGCAGCTCGCCGAGCGAGCCCAGTACCGGCCTAGGCAGCTCGCCGAGCGACCCCAGTACCGGCCTAGGCAGCTCACCGAGCGAGCCTACTGCCGGCCTAGGCAGCTCGCCGAGCGAGCCCAGTACCGGCCTAGGCAGCTCGCCGAGCGACCCCAGTACCGGCCTAGGCAGCTCGCCGAGCGACCCCAGTACCGGCCTAGGCAGCTCGCCGAGCGAGCCCAGTACCGGCCTAGGCAGCTCGCCGAGCGACCCCAGTACCGGCCTAGGCAGCTCGCCGAGCAAGCCTAGTACCGGCCTAGGCAGCTCGCCGAGCGACCCCAGTACCGGCCTAGGCAGCTCACCGAGCGAGCCTACTACCGGCCTAGGCAGCTCGCCGAGCGAGCCCAGTACCGGCCTAGGCAGTTCGCCGAGCGACCCCAGTACCGGCCTAGGCAGCTCGCCGAGCAACCCCAGTACCGGCCTAGGCAGCTCGCCGAGCGAGCCCAGTACCGGCCTAGGCAGCTCGCCGAGCAAGCCTAGTACCGGCCTAGGCAGCTCGCCGAGCGAACCCAGTACCGGCCTAGGCAGCTCGCCGAGCGACCCCAGTACCGGCCTAGGCAGCTCACCGAGCGAGCCCAGTACCGGCCTAGGCAGCTCACCGAGCGACCCCAGTACCGGCCTAGACAGCTCGCCGAGCGACCCCAGTACCGGCCTAGGCAGCTCGCCGAGCGAGCCTAGTACCGGCCTAGGCAGCTCGCCGAGCGAGCCCAGTACCGGCCTAGGCAGCTCGCCGAGCGAGCCTACTACCGGCCTAGGCAGCTCGCCGAGCGAGTCTAGTACCGGCCTAGGCAGCTCGCCGAGCGAGCCTAGTACCGGCCTAGGCAGCTCGCCGAGCGAGCCTAGTACCGGCCTAGGCAGCTCGCCGAGCGAGCCCAGTACCGGCCTAGGCAGCTCGCCGAGCGAGTCTAGTACCGGCCTAGGCAGCTCGCCGAGCGAACCCAGTACCGGCCTAGGCAGCTCGCCGAGCGAACCCAGTACCGGCCTAGGCAGCTCGCCGAGCGAGCCTAGTACCGGCCTAGGCAGCTCGCCGAGCGAGCCCAGTACCGGCCTAAGCAGCTCGCCGAGCGAGCCTAGTACCGGCCTAGGCAGCTCGCCGAGCGAGCCTAGTACCGGCCTAGGCAGCTCGCCGAGCGAGCCCAGTACCGGCCTAGGCAGCTCACCGAGCGACCCCAGTACCGGCCTAGGCAGCTCGCCGAGCGAGCCTACTACCGGCCTAGGCAGCTCGCCGAGCGAGCCCAGTACCGGCCTAGGCAGCTCGCCGAGCGAGCCCAGTACCGGCCTAGGCAGCTCGCCTAGGCAGCTCGCCGAGCGAGCCTAGTACCGGCCTAGGCAGCTCGCCGAACGAACCCAGTACCGGCCTAGGCAGCTCGCCGAGCGAACCCAGTACCGGCCTAGGCAGCTCGCCGAGCGAGCCAAGTACCGGCCTAGGCAGCTCGCCGAGCGAGCCTAGTACCGGCCTAGGCAGCTCGCCGAGCGAACCCAGTACGGGCCTAGGCAGCTCGCCGAGCGAGCCCAGTACCGGCCTAGGCAGCTCGCCGAGCGAGCCCTCCGACTCAGCGAGCCCTCCGGCTTAACGAGCCCTCCGGCTTAACGAACCCTCCGACTCAGCAAGCCATCCGGCTTAACGAGCTATCCGATTTAGCGAGCTCTACGACTTAGCGAACCCTCCGACTAAGTGAGCCTTCCGACTTAGCGAGCCCTCCAAGTTAGTGAGCTCTCCGACTTAGCAAACCCTCCAACTTAGCGAACTCTCCGACTGAGCGAGCTCTCCGACTTAGCGAGCCCTCCAACGTACCGAGCTCTCCGGCTTAACGAACCCTCCGACTTAGCGAGCTCTCCGTCTTAGCGAACCCTCAGACTAAGTGAGCCCTCTGGCTTAGCAAACCCTCCGACTAAGTGAGACCTCCGTCTTAGCGAGCCCTCCGTCTTAGCGAGCCCTCCGACTTAGCGAGTCCTCTAATTTAGCGAGTCATCCAACTTAGCGAGCCCTCCACCTTAGCGAGCCCTCCGGCTTAGCGAGCCCTCCGTCTTAGCGAACCCTCCGGCTTAGCCAGCCCTCCGACTAAGTGAGCCATCTGGCTTAGCGGGCCCTCCGTCTTAGTGAGCCCTCTAATTTAAGTGCCCTCCACCTTAGCGAGCCCTCCGTCTTAGCGAACCCTCCGGCTTAACGAGCCCTCCGACTAAGTGAGCCCTCCACCTTAGCGAGCCCTCCGTCTTAGCGAACCCTCCGGCTTAACGAGCCCTCCGACTAAGTGAGCCCTCCGGCTTAGCGAGCCCTCCGACTTAGCGAGCCCTCCGTCTTAACGAGCCCTCCGACTAAGTGAGCCCTCCGGCTTAGCGAGCCCTCCGGCTTAACGAGCCCTCCGACTAAGTGAGCCCTCCACCTTAGCGAGCCCTCCGTCTTAGCGAACCCTCCGGCTTAACGAGCCCTCCGACTAAGTGAGCCCTCCGGCTTAGCGAGCCCTCCGACTAAGTGAGCCCTCCGGCTTAGCGAGCCCTCCGACTTAGCGAGCCCTCCGACTTCGCTAGCCCTCATACTATGTACATGCAATATCGACGGGGTTATAGGCCGAAACGTCACCACGCCGTCAGTCATTTGGCCTTTTGTGGCTTTATAATGGTCTTGACCATGTTAAAGTGTGCTTATTTGCCAGCGTCCAAACTACTGGGTCGATTTCGATGCCATTTCGCAAACATGATGTCAGTAACATGGGTACATATTGCACCACATGTGGATCACCTACTTGCATTCATGTAGCCATAGCGATTTTTTACACTTTTGGCAATTTGAAAGTCAAAATTTGATCTACCATAAACTCGAGAACTATAAATGTGTGGTAAAATCTAAATCAATAATGCTTTTACGCACACCGATCAAAATAGCTTGCCATACTTGCGCACTGTTTGGGGTCCCACCCCTGCAAGTGAATGACTCCTTTGAGTCTCACCCACCTCAGTCCGCAGACAAAGATTTAACTCCAAACATAAACGCAGTGTCAGATTAATGCTCTCGCTGTTGTGGTACAGTGGACATAGACACTGCAGCGTCACTGGCGTGATTGTACACATGTTTGGAAGTAAGAAGCACACATTTCCCGCACTATCAACAACTGATCCGATAACTAGCCTGGTTACATCAACCGTCCCCTCTAACTCTATATAGACACAGTCACTGTACTTGAACATTGCTCTTACTCAGTATGCTCATCCCTATCTAGAACCTATCTAGATCACGTATTCAGCGTGTATTCATGTGTATGCCTTGTAACAGGGGATCAGACATCTATGGCGCATTCATCTTTCAAAGTTCAGTATATATCAACATAAATTAATTAAGGTACGTATGCCACATTACACACTATACAAATTGACCACTAGTCTATGTATACATTGTGTCATACAATGAATATGCATGTGCATGTGTTTTTAGCACGCCTGCGCTGTAGCGTCTGGTAGAGGGCCAGCAATAAAGAAGCTACGAGTTGAACCTCAGTGCATGTGTCTAATTCCACGCTACACAAAACGTTGAAGACTATATTAATTATGTAATTGTAGATCTGAGATAAGCATTGGCAGCAGACAAAGGCACTGATGGCCGTCAGCCGCACCGCCTGGGGCAGGCTGTTCGCCGCACTGGCAATCCTGGGTCGTGTCGGTTACTTCATCGTCACGCCACTCTGGCTGGACTTCTTCAACACGGACGGCAACCAGACCGCCAACGGCAGCGGGCCCCCCTCCCCGCCCATCCCGGAGCCCACCCACTCCCCCCCTAGCAACGAGAGCGACCAGCTGCACGGCACCAACATATTCTTCGTGGTGGCCGTGCAGTGGGGGGTGGGCACCGCGTTCTTCGGCCTCCTGCTGCTGGCCACGCTCTGCCTGGCCCCCCACCTGATCACGGACGTGGACAGGAGCTACCCAAAGAGAGAGTTCCTCATCGTGGGGTTCTCCCAGGGAGTGTCGTCCGTGCTGGTCAACTACGCCATGTCTGGCGCCCGTACGGCCCTGTACCTGCAGGCCGTGCTCTCCAACTTCAACATACCCATCCAGTTCACAGTCAGGTAGGACACATACAAGTTGTATCTACGACAATAAAGCCGCAAACTAGATTAACCCACAGAACTGATATTTCACATGTAAGCTAACACAAAATTTGAGGACGCGAATTGGGAGTTCAGTTCTGATGTCATCCTGGGGGCACACAACTACAGCTAGGTACCCTGATACAACCAAGGACGAGATCGTCGAGCGTAACTTGAGAGACGTCAATCGTGGTGCAACTTGTTAATAACGATCGACTGCGACTATGTAATGTAACATGTTATAGTGTGATTATTGTTTTGCGTATAAACTGCTAGTTGGACCCCCGGAACCAGGAGAGAGCCGCATACAGTTTTTTGACTAGTCTTTTCTTGTCCCTTGAAATATGGCCAGAAAATCGCAATTTTTGTATGTTTCATTTTCACGAAAAAGCCAATCGCCACATGTATCTGGCACCTTGCCCATTTTGCCGGCAAGACATTTGTTCATTCAAGACTTGACCACGCTTTACCAGTTCAAGTAACCGCCATCTTGTGACCAGGTTTTTGCTGCTGAAGAAGTGGCCGTCGCTGGTGAAGCTGTGTTGCGCGGTGGCGGTGGTGGTGGCCGAGGCGGTGTGCCTGCTGCCCTCCATCGTGCCGGGGTTGGAGACCCCGCAGGCCCACCACCAGGACGGCGGCGCCACGGGGGCCGGGGCCGTCCTCTGGCCGCTCTGCTTCGTGTCCTCCATGGTCAGTCCAAACCGTCGCTGGTTACAGCTCAGGTATATGTCATATATATAATAGTAGTGTTCAGGGGTCTCATACACGGTCATGGAAAATTCTTGTGAAAAAAAACTGTCATGGAAAATTGTTATGTGTCAACGTCATGGGAAGCGGCTTAGCATAGGTCAAATGTCATGGAATGGTCTCCTACTCTCTCTGTCTCCCCGACTCATTATTTGTCTTTCTAGAGCAGGCTTAGACTGACGATCTTTGCTGTGGCAGCTTTCACTTTGCAAATGGTATAAAATTACCCTCTCCTATTTATTACAAATAAGTGGCAGAAATGCTAATTTTGTGACCTGTGCATGTAGAAATCCTTTAAAATTGAGGTGACTAATCCATGTAATACATATTACAGACCAGGGCACTTTTCATCGAACACTTGTTACCAGTTACGAGAATTGTATGCGAACCCTGAGTGTTGCAATTTTGAAAGCTCAGGGATGACCAGTCGGCCGAAACGAAGTATTAACACTCGCCAATTTAATTTAAAGATGTAAACTTTCGATGAAAATCAATGGGTGTCAATGTTTGACACTGACTGTCTCGCTGTTACCAACTTAGCTTCACTATGTCATATGTCTATGTTTTGGTAAAGTTTGACGTCCATACCTCATTCAATGCGACCTACAAGCTGCGGACAAACAAAACACAAACGTACCAATTTAGTAACCGAACATCATTAAAAGTGAAGCAATGGACGACATTCCTGTCTCCCCGGCCGCCTTATCGTTGGTACAACAGGCCCCGGATGGCCCATAGTCTAGGCCTATAGCCACGTGGAGACGGCGCCCAGTGACCTGCCCTATGTCTGTTCTGCAGGTTCCCTTCGCAGTGGCCAACTCGGTGATGGAGCGGAGCGTGCAGCGTGGCGCCACCAAGGCGGGGTCCCCGGCCTCCGCCCCGGCCTCCGGCCCGGTCTCCGGCCCGGCCTCCCTCAACCTCGTCTACTTTCTGTTCTGGTGGAATCTCTTCGTCTTCCTCACCGTGCTGCTCTTCTTCTGGGTCGACATCCTGCCGGGCTTCGGCACCTCGTCCGGCATGGCGGCCTTCGGTGACAGGTACCGTGTGTGTGTGTCCATGAGGCTTGTCATCCGGGTCCCTCGGTTGAGCACGGCCGGCGTGGGCCCGCCCCCTGGGCCCACCGCCTGCTAATATCCTGTCCGAGGGCGAAATATTCGGGCCCAGGTGACAGGTGTTTGAGGTGCCGGTAACATATCTCGTGACAGTCTCGATGCAATGGTACCTAGGTCTGTCTAGGTGCCGGTAACATATCTCGTGACAGAGTCTCGATGCAATGGTACCTAGGTCTGTCTAGGTGCCGGTAACATATCTCGTGACAGTCTCGATGCAGTGGTACCTAGGTTTGTCTAGGTGCCGGTAACATATCTCGTGACAGTCTCGATGCAATGGTACCTAGGCCTGTCTAGGTGCCGGTAACATATCTCGTGACAGTCTCGATCCAATGGTACCTAGGCCTGTCTAGGTGCCGGTAACATATCTCGTGACAGAGTCTCGATGCAGTGGTACCTAGGTTTGTCTAGGTGCCGGTAACATATCTCGTGACAGTCTCGATGCAATGGTACCTAGGCCTGTCTAGGTGCCGGTAACATATCTCGTGACAGTCTCGATGCAATGGTACCTAGGCCTGTCTAGGTGCCGGTAACATATCTCGTGACAGTCTCGATGCAGTGGTACCTAGGTTTGTCTAGGTGCCGGTAACATATCTCGTGACAGTCTCGATGCAATGGTACCTAGGCCTGTCTAGGTGCCGGTAACATATCTCGTGACAGTCTCGATGCAATGGTACCTAGGCCTGTCTAGGTGCCGGTAACATATCTCGTGACAGAGTCTCGATGCAGTGGTACCTAGGCCTGTCTAGGTGCCGGTAACATATCTCGTGACAGTCTCGATGCAATGGTACCTAGGTCTGTCTAGGTGCCGGTAACATATCTCGTGACAGAGTCTCGATGCAATGGTACCTAGGCCTGTCTAGGTGCCGGTAACATATCTCGTGACAGTCTCGATGCAATGGTACCTAGGCCTGTCTAGGTGCCGGTAACATATCTCGTGACAGTCTCGATGCAATGGTACCTAGGTCTGTCTAGGTGCCGGTAACATATCTCGTGACAGAGTCTCGATGCAATGGTACCTAGGCCTGTCTAGGTGCCGGTAACATATCTCGTGACAGTCTCGATGCAATGGTACCTAGGCCTGTCTAGGTGCCGGTAACATATCTCGTGACAGTCTCGATGCAATGGTACCTAGGTCTGTCTAGGTGCCGGTAACATATCTCGTGACAGAGTCTCGATGCAATGGTACCTAGGCCTGTCTAGGTGCCGGTAACATATCTCGTGACAGTCTCGATGCAATGGTACCTAGGTCTGTCTAGGTGCCGGTAACATATCTCGTGACAGTCTCGATGCAATAGTACCTAGGTCTGTCTAGGTGCCGGTAACATATCTCGTGACAGTCTCGATGCAATGGTACCTAGGCCTGTCTAGGTGCCGGTAACATATCTCGTGACAGTCTCGATGCAATGGTACCTAGGTCTGTCTAGGTGCCGGTAACATATCTCGTGACAGTCTCGATGCAGTTGTACCTAGGTTTGTCTAGGTGCCGGTAACATATCTCGTGACAGTCTCGATGCAATGGTACCTAGGCCTGTCTAGGTGCCGGTAACATATCTCGTGACAGTCTCGATGCAATGGTACCTAGGCCTGTCTAGGTGCCGGTAACATATCTCGTGACAGTCTCGATGCAGTGGTACCTAGGTTTGTCTAGGTGCCGGTAACATATCTCGTGACAGTCTCGATGCAATGGTACCTAGGCCTGTCTAGGTGCCGGTAACATATCTCGTGACAGTCTCGATGCAATGGTACCTAGGCCTGTCTAGGTGCCGGTAACATATCTCGTGACAGAGTCTCGATGCAGTGGTACCTAGGTTTGTCTAGGTGCCGGTAACATATCTCGTGACAGTCTCGATGCAATGGTACCTAGGCCTGTCTAGGTGCCGGTAACATATCTCGTGACAGTCTCGATGCAATGGTACCTAGGCCTGTCTAGGTGCCGGTAACATATCTCGTGACAGTCTCGATGCAGTGGTACCTAGGTTTGTCTAGGTGCCGGTAACATATCTCGTGACAGTCTCGATGCAATGGTACCTAGGCCTGTCTAGGTGCCGGTAACATATCTCGTGACAGTCTCGATGCAATGGTACCTAGGCCTGTCTAGGTGCCGGTAACATATCTCGTGACAGAGTCTCGATGCAGTGGTACCTAGGCCTGTCTAGGTGCCGGTAACATATCTAGTGACAGTCTCGATGCAATGGTACCTAGGCCTGTCTAGGTGCCGGTAACATATCTCGTGACAGAGTCGATGTAATGGTACCTAGGCCTGTCTAGGTGCCGGTAACATATCTCGTGACAGTCTCGATGTCATGGTACCTAGGCCTGTCTAGGTGCCGGTAACATATCTCGTGACAGTCTCGATGCAGTGGTACCTAGGTCTGTCTAGGTGCCGGTAACATATCTCGTGACAGAGTCTCGATGCAATGGTACCTAGGTCTGTCTAGGTGCCGGTAACATATCTCGTGACAGTCTCGATGCAATGGTACCTAGGTCTGTCTAGGTGCCGGTAACATATCTCGTGACAGTCTCGATGCAATGGTACCTAGGTCTGTCTAGGTGCCGGTAAAATATCTCGTGACAGAGTCTCGATGCAATCGTACCTAGGTCTGTCTAGGTGCCGGTAACATATCTCGTGACAGTCTCGATGTCATGGTACCTAGGCCTGTCTAGGTGCCGGTAACATATCTCGTGACAGTCTCGATGTAATGGTACCTAGGCCTGTCTAGGTGCCGGTAACATATCTCGTGACAGTCTCGATGTCATGGTACCTAGGCCTGTCTAGGTGCCGGTAACATATCTCGTGACAGTCTCGATGCAGTGGTACCTAGGTCTGTCTAGGTGCCGGTAACATATCTCGTGACAGAGTCTCGATGCAATGGTACCTAGGTCTGTCTAGGTGCCGGTAACATATCTCGTGACAGTCTCGATGCAATGGTACCTAGGTCTGTCTAGGTGCCGGTAACATATCTCGTGACAGTCTCGATGCAATGGTACCTAGGTCTGTCTAGGTGCCGGTAAAATATCTCGTGACAGTCTCGATGCAATGGTACCTAGGTCTGTCTAGGTGTCGGTAACATATCTCGTGACAGAGTCTCGATGCAATGGTACCTAGGCCTGTCTAGGTGCCGGTAACATATCTCGTGACAGTCTCGATGCAATGGTACCTAGGTCTGTCTAGGTGCCGGTAACATATCTCGTGACAGTCTCGATGCAATGGTACCTAGGTCTGTCTAGGTGCCGGTAACATATCTCGTGACAGTCTCGATGCAGTGGTACCTAGGCCTGTCTAGGTGCCGGTAACATATCTCGTGACAGTCTCGATGCAATGGTACCTAGGTCTGTCCAGGTGCCGGTAACATATCTCGTGACAGAGTCTCGATGCAATAGTACCTAGGCCTGTCTAGGTGCCGGTAACATATCTCGTGACAGTCTCGATGCAATGGTACCTAGGTCTGTCTAGGTGCCGGTAACATATCTCGTGACAGTCTCGATGCAATGGTACCTAGGTCTGTCTAGGTGCCGGTAACATATCTAGTGACAGTCTCGATGCAGTGGTACCTAGGCCTGTCTAGGTGCCGGTAACATATCTCGTGACAGTCTCGATGCAATGGTACCTAGGTCTGTCTAGGTGCCGGTAACATATATCGTGACAGAGTCTCGATGCAGTGGTACCTAGGCCTGTCTAGGTGCCGGTAACATATATCGTGACAGAGTCTCGATGCAATAGTACCTAGGCCTGTCTAGGTGCCGGTAACATATCTCGTGACAGAGTCTCGATGCAATGGTACCTAGGCCTGTCTAGGTGCCGGTAACATATCTCGTGACAGAGTCTCGATGCAATGGTACCTTGGCCTGTCTAGGTGCCGGTAACATATCTCGTGACAGAGTCTCGATGCAATAGTACCTAGGCCTGTCTAGGTGCCGGTAACATACCTCGTGACAGAGTCTCGATGCAATGGTACCTAGGCCTGTCTAGGTGCCGGTAACATATCTCGTGACAGAGTCTCGATGCAATGGTACCTAGGCCTGTCTAGGTGCCGGTAACATATCTCGTGACAGAGTCTCGATGCAGTGGTACCTAGGCCTGTCTAGGTGCCGGTAACATATCTCGTGACAGAGTCTCGATGCAGTGGTACCTAGGCCTGTCTAGGTGCCGGTAACATATCTAGTGACAGAGTCTCAATGCAATGGTACCTAGGCCTGTCTAGGTGCCGGTAACATATCTCGTGACAGAGTCTCAATGCAATGGTACCTAGGCCTGTCTAGGTGCCGGTAACATATCTCGTGACAGAGTCTCGATGCAGTGGTACCTAGGTCTGTCTAGGTGCCGGTAACATATCTCGTGACAGAGTCTCGATGCAGTGGTACCTAGGCCTGTCTAGGTGCCGGTAACATATCTAGTGACAGTCTCGATGCAATGGTACCTAGGCCTGTCTAGGTGCCGGTAACATATCTCGTGACAGAGTCTCGATGCAATGGTACCTAGGCCTGTCTAGGTGCCGGTAACATATCTCGTGACAGAGTCTCGATGCAATGGTACCTAGGCCTGTCTAGGTGCCGGTAACATATCTCGTGACAGAGTCTCGATGCAATGGTACCTAGGCCTGTCTAGGTGCCGGTAACATATATCGTGACAGAGTCTCGATGCAATAGTACCTAGGCCTGTCTAGGTGCCGGTAACATATCTCGTGACAGAGTCTCGATGCAATGGTACCTAGGCCTGTCTAGGTGCCGGTAACATATCTCGTGACAGAGTCTCGATGCAGTGGTACCTAGGCCTGTCTAGGTGCCGGTAACATATCTAGTGACAGTCTCGATGCAATGGTACCTAGGTCTGTCTAGGTGCCGGTAACATATCTCGTGACGGAGTCTCAATGCAATGGTACCTAGGTCTGTCTAGGTGCCGGTAACATATCTCGTGACAGTCTCGATGCAGTGGTACCTAGGCCTGTCTAGGTGCCGGTAACATATCTCGTGACAGAGTCTCGATGCAATGGTACCTAGGCCTGTCTAGGTGCCGGTAACATATCTAGTGACAGTCTCGATGCAATGGTACCTAGGCCTGTCTAGGTGCCGGTAACATATCTCGTGACAGAGTCTCGATGCAATGGTACCTAGGCCTGTCTAGGTGCCGGTAACATATCTCGTGACAGAGTCTCGATGCAATGGTACCTAGGCCTGTCTAGGTGCCGGTAACATATCTCGTGACAGAGTCTCGATGCAATGGTACCTAGGTCTGTCTAGGTGCCGGTAACATATATCGTGACAGAGTCTCGATGCAATAGTACCTAGGCCTGTCTAGGTGCCGGTAACATATCTCGTGACAGAGTCTCGATGCAATGGTACCTAGGCCTGTCTAGGTGCCGGTAACATATCTCGTGACAGAGTCTCGATGCAATGGTACCTAGGTCTGTCTAGGTGCCGGTAACATATATCGTGACAGAGTCTCGATGCAATAGTACCTAGGCCTGTCTAGGTGCCGGTAACATATCTCGTGACAGAGTCTCGATGCAATGGTACCTAGGCCTGTCTAGGTGCCGGTAACATATCTCGTGACAGAGTCTCGATGCAATGGTACCTAGGCCTGTCTAGGTGCCGGTAACATATCTCGTGACAGAGTCTCGATGCAGTGGTACCTAGGCCTGTCTAGGTGCCGGTAACATATCTAGTGACAGTCTCGATGCAATGGTACCTAGGCCTGTCTAGGTGCCGGTAACATATCTCGTGACAGAGTCTCGATGCAATGGTACCTAGGCCTGTCTAGGTGCCGGTAACATATCTAGTGACAGAGTCTCGATGCAGTGGTACCTAGGCCTGTCTAGGTGCCGGTAACATATCTCGTGACAGAGTCTCGATGCAGTGGTACCTAGGCCTGTCTAGGTGCCGGTAACATATCTAGTGACAGTCTCGATGCAATGGTACCTAGGCCTGTCTAGGTGCCGGTAACATATCTCGTGACAGAGTCTCGATGCAATGGTACCTAGGCCTGTCTAGGTGCCGGTAACATATCTCGTGACAGAGTCTCGATGCAATGGTACCTAGGCCTGTCTAGGTGCCGGTAACATATCTCGTGACAGAGTCTCGATGCAGTGGTACCTAGGCCTGTCTAGGTGCCGGTAACATATCTAGTGACAGTCTCGATGCAATGGTACCTAGGCCTGTCTAGGTGCCGGTAACATATCTCGTGACAGAGTCTCGATGCAGTGGTACCTAGGCCTGTCTAGGTGCCGGTAACATATCTAGTGACAGTCTCGATGCAATGGTACCTAGGTCTGTCTAGGTGCCGGTAACATATCTCGTGACGGAGTCTCAATGCAATGGTACCTAGGTCTGTCTAGGTGCCGGTAACATATCTCGTGACAGAGTCTCGATGCAATGGTACCTAGGCCTGTCTAGGTGCCGGTAACATATCTCGTGACAGAGTCTCGATGCAATAGTACCTAGGCCTGTCTAGGTGCCGGTAACATATCTCGTGACAGAGTCTCGATGCAATGGTACCTAGGCCTGTCTAGGTGCCGGTAACATATCTCGTGACAGAGTCTCGATGCAGTGGTACCTAGGCCTGTCTAGGTGCCGGTAACATATCTAGTGACAGTCTCGATGCAATGGTACCTAGGCCTGTCTAGGTGCCGGTAACATATCTCGTGACAGAGTCTCGATGCAATGGTACCTAGGCCTGTCTAGGTGCCGGTAACATATCTCGTGACAGAGTCTCGATGCAGTAGTACCTAGGCCTGTCTAGGTGCCGGTAACATATCTAGTGACAGAGTCTCAATGCAATGGTACCTAGGCCTGTCTAGGTGCCGGTAACATATCTCGTGACAGAGTCTCAATGCAGTGGTACCTAGGTCTGTCTAGGTGCCGGTAACATATCTCGTGACGGAGTCTCAATGCAATGGTACCTAGGTCTGTCTAGGTGCCGGTAACATATCTCGTGACAGAGTCTCGATGCAATAGTACCTAGGCCTGTCTAGGTGCCGGTAACATATCTAGTGACAGTCTCGATGCAATAGTACCTAGGCCTGTCTAGGTGCCGGTAACATATCTCGTGACAGAGTCTCGATGCAATGGTACCTAGGCCTGTCTAGGTGCCGGTAACATATCTCGTGACAGAGTCTCGATGCAATAGTACCTAGGCCTGTCTAGGTGCCGGTAACATATCTCGTGACAGAGTCTCGATGCAATGGTACCTAGGCCTGTCTAGGTGCCGGTAACATATCTCGTGACAGAGTCTCGATGCAATGGTACCTAGGCCTGTCTAGGTGCCGGTAACATATCTCGTGACAGAGTCTCGATGCAATGGTACCTAGGCCTGTCTAGGTGCCGGTAACATATATCGTGACAGAGTCTCGATGCAATGGTACCTAGGCCTGTCTAGGTGCCGGTAACATATCTCGTGACAGAGTCTCGATGCAATGGTACCTAGGCCTGTCTAGGTGCCGGTAACATATCTAGTGACAGTCTCGATGCAATGGTACCTAGGCCTGTCTAGGTGCCGGTAACATATCTCGTGACAGAGTCTCGATGCAATGGTACCTAGGTCTGTCTAGGTGCCGGTAACATATCTCGTGACAGAGTCTCGATGCAATGGTACCTAGGCCTGTCTAGGTGCCGGTAACATATATCGTGACAGAGTCTCAATGCAATGGTACCTAGGCCTGTCTAGGTGCCGGTAACATATCTAGTGACAGTCTCGATGCAATGGTACCTAGGCCTGTCTAGGTGCCGGTAACATATCTCGTGACAGAGTCTCGATGCAATGGTACCTAGGTCTGTCTAGGTGCCGGTAACATATCTCGTGACAGAGTCTCGATGCAATGGTACCTAGGCCTGTCTAGGTGCCGGTAACATATCTCGTGACAGAGTCTCGATGCAATGGTACCTAGGTCTGTCTAGGTGCCGGTAACATATCTCGTGACAGAGTCTCGATGCAATGGTACCTAGGCCTGTCTAGGTGCCGGTAACATATCTCGTGACAGAGTCTCGATGCAATGGTACCTAGGCCTGTCTAGGTGCCGGTAACATATCTCGTGACAGAGTCTCGATGCAGTGGTACCTAGGCCTGTCTAGGTGCCGGTAACATATATCGTGACAGAGTCTCAATGCAATGGTACCTAGGCCTGTCTAGGTGCCGGTAACATATCTCGTGACAGAGTCTCGATGCAATGGTACCTAGGCCTGTCTAGGTGCCGGTAACATATATCGTGACAGAGTCTCGATGCAATGGTACCTAGGCCTGTCTAGGTGCCGGTAACATATCTCGTGACAGAGTCTCGATGCAATGGTACCTAGGCCTGTCTAGGTGCCGGTAACATATCTAGTGACAGTCTCGATGCAATGGTACCTAGGCCTGTCTAGGTGCCGGTAACATATCTCGTGACAGAGTCTCGATGCAATGGTACCTAGGTCTGTCTAGGTGCCGGTAACATATCTCGTGACAGAGTCTCGATGCAATGGTACCTAGGCCTGTCTAGGTGCCGGTAACATATCTCGTGACAGAGTCTCAATGCAATGGTACCTAGGCCTGTCTAGGTGCCGGTAACATATATCGTGACAGAGTCTCAATGCAATGGTACCTAGGCCTGTCTAGGTGCCGGTAACATATATCGTGACAGAGTCTCGATGCAATAGTACCTAGGTCTGTCTAGGTGCCGGTAACATATCTAGTGACAGAGTCTCGATGCAGTGGTACCTAGGCCTGTCTAGGTGCCGGTAACATATATCGTGACAGAGTCTCGATGCAATGGTACCTAGGCCTGTCTAGGTGCCGGTAACATATCTCGTGACAGAGTCTCGATGCAATGGTACCTAGGCCTGTCTAGGTGCCGGTAACATATCTCGTGACAGAGTCTCGATGCAATGGTACCTAGGTCTGTCTAGGTGCCGGTAACATATCTCGTGACAGAGTCTCGATGCAGTGGTACCTAGGCCTGTCTAGGTGCCGGTAACATATCTCGTGACAGAGTCTCAATGCAATGGTACCTAGGCCTGTCTAGGTGCCGGTAACATATCTCGTGACAGAGTCTCGATGCAATGGTACCTAGGTCTGTCTAGGTGCCGGTAACATATCTCGTGACAGAGTCTCGATGCAGTGGTACCTAGGCCTGTCTAGGTGCCGGTAACATATCTCGTGACAGAGTCTCGATGCAATAGTACCTAGGCCTGTCTAGGTGCCGGTAACATATCTCGTGACAGAGTCTCGATGCAATGGTACCTAGGCCTGTCTAGGTGCCGGTAACATATCTCGTGACAGAGTCTCGATGCAATGGTACCTAGGCCTGTCTAGGTGCCGGTAACATATCTCGTGACAGAGTCTCGATGCAATGGTACCTAGGCCTGTCTAGGTGCCGGTAACATATATCGTGACAGAGTCTCGATGCAATGGTACCTAGGCCTGTCTAGGTGCCGGTAACATATCTCGTGACAGAGTCTCGATGCAATGGTACCTAGGCCTGTCTAGGTGCCGGTAACATATCTAGTGACAGTCTCGATGCAATGGTACCTAGGCCTGTCTAGGTGCCGGTAACATATCTCGTGACAGAGTCTCGATGCAATGGTACCTAGGTCTGTCTAGGTGCCGGTAACATATCTCGTGACAGAGTCTCGATGCAATGGTACCTAGGCCTGTCTAGGTGCCGGTAACATATATCGTGACAGAGTCTCAATGCAATGGTACCTAGGCCTGTCTAGGTGCCGGTAACATATCTAGTGACAGTCTCGATGCAATGGTACCTAGGCCTGTCTAGGTGCCGGTAACATATCTCGTGACAGAGTCTCGATGCAATGGTACCTAGGTCTGTCTAGGTGCCGGTAACATATCTCGTGACAGAGTCTCGATGCAATGGTACCTAGGCCTGTCTAGGTGCCGGTAACATATCTCGTGACAGAGTCTCGATGCAATGGTACCTAGGTCTGTCTAGGTGCCGGTAACATATCTCGTGACAGAGTCTCGATGCAATGGTACCTAGGCCTGTCTAGGTGCCGGTAACATATCTCGTGACAGAGTCTCGATGCAATGGTACCTAGGCCTGTCTAGGTGCCGGTAACATATCTCGTGACAGAGTCTCGATGCAGTGGTACCTAGGCCTGTCTAGGTGCCGGTAACATATATCGTGACAGAGTCTCAATGCAATGGTACCTAGGCCTGTCTAGGTGCCGGTAACATATCTCGTGACAGAGTCTCGATGCAATGGTACCTAGGCCTGTCTAGGTGCCGGTAACATATATCGTGACAGAGTCTCGATGCAATGGTACCTAGGCCTGTCTAGGTGCCGGTAACATATCTCGTGACAGAGTCTCGATGCAATGGTACCTAGGCCTGTCTAGGTGCCGGTAACATATCTAGTGACAGTCTCGATGCAATGGTACCTAGGCCTGTCTAGGTGCCGGTAACATATCTCGTGACAGAGTCTCGATGCAATGGTACCTAGGTCTGTCTAGGTGCCGGTAACATATCTCGTGACAGAGTCTCGATGCAATGGTACCTAGGCCTGTCTAGGTGCCGGTAACATATCTCGTGACAGAGTCTCAATGCAATGGTACCTAGGCCTGTCTAGGTGCCGGTAACATATATCGTGACAGAGTCTCAATGCAATGGTACCTAGGCCTGTCTAGGTGCCGGTAACATATATCGTGACAGAGTCTCGATGCAATAGTACCTAGGTCTGTCTAGGTGCCGGTAACATATCTAGTGACAGAGTCTCGATGCAGTGGTACCTAGGCCTGTCTAGGTGCCGGTAACATATATCGTGACAGAGTCTCGATGCAATGGTACCTAGGCCTGTCTAGGTGCCGGTAACATATCTCGTGACAGAGTCTCGATGCAATGGTACCTAGGCCTGTCTAGGTGCCGGTAACATATCTCGTGACAGAGTCTCGATGCAATGGTACCTAGGTCTGTCTAGGTGCCGGTAACATATCTCGTGACAGAGTCTCGATGCAGTGGTACCTAGGCCTGTCTAGGTGCCGGTAACATATCTCGTGACAGAGTCTCAATGCAATGGTACCTAGGCCTGTCTAGGTGCCGGTAACATATCTCGTGACAGAGTCTCGATGCAATGGTACCTAGGTCTGTCTAGGTGCCGGTAACATATCTCGTGACAGAGTCTCGATGCAGTGGTACCTAGGCCTGTCTAGGTGCCGGTAACATATCTCGTGACAGAGTCTCGATGCAATGGTACCTAGGTCTGTCTAGGTGCCGGTAACATATCTCGTGACAGAGTCTCGATGCAGTGGTACCTAGGCCTGTCTAGGTGCCGGTAACATATCTCGTGACAGAGTCTCGATGCAATGGTACCTAGGTCTGTCTAGGTGCCGGTAACATATATCGTGACAGAGTCTCGATGCAGTGGTACCTAGGCCTGTCTAGGTGCCGGTAACATATCTCGTGACAGAGTCTCGATGCAATGGTACCTAGGTCTGTCTAGGTGCCGGTAACATATCTCGTGACAGAGTCTCGATGCAATGGTACCTAGGTCTGTCTAGGTGCCGGTAACATATCTCGTGACAGAGTCTCGATGCAATGGTACCTAGGCCTGTCTAGGTGCCGGTAACATATCTCGTGACAGAGTCTCGATGCAGTGGTACCTAGGCCTGTCTAGGTGCCGGTAACATATCTCGTGACAGAGTCTCGATGCAATGGTACCTAGGCCTGTCTAGGTGCCGGTAACATATCTCGTGACAGAGTCTCAATGCAATGGTACCTTAAAGAAGTTCCTTTGAAACATGCCGTTGAACAGGGTCACCTCATACAAACATACATACGAATAAAATGAACATGCATAGTGAGCTTTGTGATGGTCCAGTACACGTACCAGATAACCCAGCAATCGGGTATAATAATAACATCTATTCAGCTGTAGTAAAACTAGAACTACTGGCGGTTTATAGACCCTTACGCCGCGGTTCACAACTGCCTTGGTGTCTGGTCCGGCTTACGGTCTCTACTCAGGGTTGGCGTTTAATTAGAAAAAAACACTGTTTCCTAGTGTTCAGAATTTATACCTGATGTTATTATTTGTTTGATTCCCTTTAATCAGCCTGGCTTTCAATGCGCGGTGCATGGTGGGATTGGGCTGCCCGGAGGCGGCCACGGCCCTCGGCTGGACTAACTTCGCCATCTGCGTCATGGCCAGCGTCGCCTTCGCCGGGGTGATGCGCTACTCGGAGGGCGCCAACTTCGTCATCATCGTACTGGTGAGTCCTCAGCCACCGGGGTATGAGGGCGCCACCCTGACCTGTACCTCTGAGGGCGCCACCCTGACCTGTACCCCTGAGGGCGCCACCCTGACCTGTACCCCTGAGGGCGCCTGCCCTGACCTGTACCCCTGAGGGTGACGGACCCTGACCTGTACCCCTGAGGGCGCCTGCCCTGACCTGTACCCCTGAGGGTGACAGACCCTGACCTGTACCCCTGAGGGTGACAGACCCTGACCTGTACCCCTGAGGGTGACAGACCCTGGCCTGTACCCCTGAGGGCGCCACCCTGACCTGTACCCCTGAGGGCGCCACCCTGACCTGTATCCCTGAGGGCGCCACCCTGACCTGTACCCCTGAGGGCGCCACCCTGACCTGTACCCCTGAGGGCGCCACCCTGACCTGTACCCCTGAGGGCGCCTGCCCTGACCTGTACCCCTGAGGGTGACAGACCCTGACCTGTACCCCTGAGGGCGCCTGCCCTGACCTGTACCCCTGAGGGTGACAGACCCTGACCTGTACCCCTGAGGGCGCCTGCCCTGACCTGTACCCCTGAGGGTGACAGACCCTGACCTGTACCCCTGAGGGCGCCACCCTGACCTGTACCCCTGAGGGCGCCACCCTGACCTGTACCCCTGAGGGCGCCACCCTGACCTGTACCGCTGAGGGCGCCACCCTGACCTGTACCCCTGAGGGCGCCTGCCCTGACCTGTACCCCTGAGGGCGCCTGCCCTGACCTGTACCCCTGAGGGCGCCTGCCCTGACCTGTACCCCTGAGGGTGACAGACCCTGACCTGTACCCCCCTGAGGGTGACAGACCCTGACCTGTTCCCCCCCTGAGGGTGACAGACCCTGACCTGTACCCCCCTGAGGGTGACAGACCCTGACCTGTACCCCCCCCCCCTGAGGGTGACAGACCCTGACCTGTACCCCCCTGAGGGTGACAGACCCTGACCTATACCCCTGAGGGTGACAGACCCTGACCTGTGCCCCCCCTGAGGGTGAGAGACCCTGACCTATACCCACTGAAGGGTGACATACCCTGACCTGTACCCAGTGAGGGTGACAGAGCCTGAGCCCTGACTGAGGGTGACAGACCCGGACCCCTAACTGAGGGTGACAGACCCTGACCCCTGACTGAGGGTGACAGACCTGACCCCTGACTGAAGGTGACAGACCCTGACCCCTGACAGAGGGTGACAGACCCGGACCCCTGACTGAGGGTGACAGACCCGGACCCCTGACTGAGGGTGACAGACCCTGACTCCTGACTGAGGGTGACAGACCCTGACCCCTGACCCCTGACTGAGGCTGACAGACCCTGACCCCTGACTGAGGCTGACAGACCCGGACCCCTGACCGAGGGTGACAGACCCGGACCCCTGACTGAGGGTGACAGACCCTAACAGAGGCTGACAGACCCGGACCCCTGACTGAGGGTGACAGACCCGGACCCCTGACTAAGGCTGACAGACCCGGACCCCTGACTAAGGGTGACAGACCCTGACCCCTGACTGAGGCTGACAGACCCTGACCCCTGACTGAGGGTGACAGACCCGGACCCCTGACCGAGGGTGACAGACCCTGACCCCTGACTGAGGGTGACAGACCCTGACCCCTGACTGAGGCTGACAGAGCCTGAGCCCTGACTGACGGTGACAGACCCGGACCCCTGACTAAGGGTGACAGACCCTGACCCCTGACTGAGGGTGACAGACCCTGACCCCTGACTGAGGGTGACAGACCCGGACCCCTGACTGAGGGTGACAGACCCTGACCCCTGACTGAGGGTGACAGACCCTGACCCCTGACTGAGGGTGACAGACCCTGACCCCTGACTGAGGGTGACAGACCCGGACCCCTGACCGAGGGTGACAGACCCTGACCCCTGACTGAGGGTGACAGACCCTGACCCCTGACTGAGGGTGACAGACCCTGACCCCTGACTGAGGGTGACAGATCCTGACTGAGTGTGACAGACCCTGACCCCTGACTGAGGGTGACAGACCCTGACCCCTGACTGAGGGTGACAGACCCTAACCCCTGACTGAGGGTGACAGACCCTGACCCCTGACTGAGGGTGACAGACCCGGACCCCTGACCGAGGGTGACAGATCCTGACCTCTGACTGAGGGTGACAGACCCTGACCCCTGACTGAGGGTGATAGACCCTGACCCCTGACTGAGCGTGACAGACCCTGACTGAGGGTGACAGACCCTGACCCCTGACTGAGGGTGACAGACCCTGACCCCTGACTGAGGCTGACAGACCCTGACTCCTGACTGAGGCTGACAGACCCGGACCCCTGACTGAGGGTGACAGACCCTGACCCCTAACTGAGGGTGACAGACCCTGACCCCTGACTGAGGCTGACAGACCCTGACCCCTGACTGAGGGTGACAGACCCTGACCCCTGACTTAGGGTGACAGACCCGGACCCCTGACTGAGGGTGAGAGGCCCGGACCCCTGACTGAGGGTGACAGACCCTGACCCCTAACTGAGGGTGACAGACCCTGACCCCTGACTGAGGGTGACAGACCCGGACCCCTGACCGAGGGTGACAGACCCGGACCTCTGACTGAGGGTGACAGACCCTGACCCCTGACTGAGGGTGACAGACCCTGACCCCTGACTGAGGGTGACAGACCCTGACCCCTGACTGAGGCTGACAGACCCTGACCCCTAACTAAGGGTGACATACCCTGACCCCTGACTGAGGGTGACAGAACCTGACCCCTGACTGAGGCTGACAGACCCTGACCCCTGACTGAGGCTGACAGACCCTGACTGAGGGTGACAAACCCTGACCCCTGACTGAGGGTGACAGACCCTGACCCCTGACTGAGGCTGACAGACCCTGACCCCTGACTGAGGCTGACAGACCCTGACCCCTGACTGAGGGTGACAGACCCGGACCCCTGACTGAGGGTGACAGACCCTGACCCCTGACTGAGGGTGACAGACCCTGACCCCTAACTAAGGATGAAAGACCCGGACCCCTGACCGAGGGTGACATATCCGGACCTCTGACTGCGGGTGACAGACCCTGACCCCTGACTGAGGGTGACAGACCTTGACCCCTGACTGAGGGTGACAGACCCTGACCCCTGACTGAGGCTGACAGACCCTGACCCCTGACTGAGGCTGACAGACCCTGACTGAGGGTGACAGACCCTGACCCCTGACCCCTGACTGAGGCTGACAGACCCTGACCCCTGACTAAGGCTGACAGACCCTGACCCCTGACTGAGGCTGACAGACCCTGACCCCTGACTGAGGCTGACAGACCCTGACCCCTGACTGAGGCTGACAGACCCTGACCCCTGACTGAGGCTGACAGACCCTGACCCCTGACTGAGGCTGACAGACCTTGACCCCTGACTGAGGCTGACCTGTGCTTGCAGACGTTGCGGACGCCCATTCTGTTCCTGTTCTGGACGCTCTTCAAGGAGCCGCCCTTCCACTGGCAGCCGGAAGCTCACCTCAGCACGTGGCTCAGCGTGGGTGCCATCTGTGTCATGCTGCCGGCAATCGTTATCTACGACAAGGCGTAAGTAGCAACTACCGGTAGCAGCAAAAACCATTCAGAGTCCGTAGAGAACAGCGATAACCAGCTCAACCACACGTTCATATGCCGCGTCAGCCTGATCACCGCATAGCGCCATCCATTCTCCATGCGCGTACTGTGAGGAAGCAGCTAAATACGTGGTATCAGCTCAGGGAGAGGGAGAGGGATGTGCACCTGAGGGAGAGGGATGTGCACCACAGGGAGAGGGATGTGCACCTCAGGGAGAGGGATGTGCACCTCAGGGAGAGGGATGTGCACCTCAGGGAGAGGAATGTGCACCTCAGGGAGAGGGATGTGCACCTCAGGGGGAGGGATGTGCACCTCAGGGGGAGGGATGTGCACCTCAGGGAGAGGGATGTGCACCTCAGGGAGAGGGATGTGCACCTCAGGAAGAGGGATGTGCACCTCAGGGAGAGGGATGTACACCTCAGGGGGAGGGATGTGCACCACAGGGAGAGGGATGTGCACCTCAGGGAGAGGGATGTGCACCTCAGGGAGAGGGATGTGCACCTCAGGGAGAGGGATGTGCACCTCAGGGAGAGGGATGTGCACCTCAGGGAGAGGGATGTGCACCTCAGGGAGAGGGATGTGCACCTCAGGGAGAGGGATGTGCACCTCAGGGAGAGGGATGTGCACCTCAGGGAGAGGGATGTGCACCACAGGGAGAGGGATGTGCACCTCAGGGAGAGGGATGTGCACCACAGGGAGAGGGATGTGCACCTCAGGGAGAGGGATGTACACCTCAGGGAGAGGGATGTGCACCTCTGGGAGAGGGATGTGCACCTCAGGGAGAGGGATGTGCACCTCAGGGAGAGGGATGTGCACCTCAGGGAGAGGGATGTGCACCACAGGGAGAGGGATGTGCACCACAGGGAGAGGGATGTGCACCTCAGGGAGAGGGATGTACACCTCAGGGAGAGGGATGTGCACCTCAGGGAGAGGGATGTGCACCTCAGGGAGAGGGATGTGCACCTCAGGGAGAGGGATGTACACCTCAGGGGGAGGGATGTGCACCACAGGGAGAGGGATGTGCACCTCAGGGAGAGGGATGTGCACCTCAGGGAGAGGGATGTGCACCTCAGGGAGAGGGATGTGCACCACAGGGAGAGGGATGTGCACCTCAGGGAGAGGGATGTACACCTCAGGGAGAGGGATGTGCACCTCAGGGAGAGGGATGTGCACCTCAGGGAGAGGGATGTACACCTCAGGGAGAGGGATGTGCACCTCAGGGAGAGGGATGTACACCTCAGGGAGAGGGATGTGCACCTCAGGGAGAGGGATGTACACCTCAGGGAGAGGGATGTGCACCTAAGGGAGAGGGATGTGCACCTCAGGGAGAGGGATGTGCACCACAGGGAGAGGGATGTGCACCTCAGGGAGAGGGATGTGCACCTCAGGGAGAGGGATGTGCACCACAGGGAGAGGGATGTGCACCACAGAGAGAGGGATGTGCACCACAGGGAGAGGGATGTGCACCTCAGGGAGAGGGATGTGCACCTCAGGGAGAGGGATGTGCACCTCAGGGAGAGGGATATACACCTCAGGGAGAGGGATGTGCACCTCAGGGAGAGGGATGTGCACCTCAGGGAGAGGGATGTGCACCTCAGGGAGAGGGATGTGCACCTGAGGGAGAGGGATGTGCACCTGAGGGAGAGGGATGTACACCTCAGGGAGAGGGATGTGCACCTCAGGGAGAGGGATGTGCACCACAGGGAGAGGGATGTGCACCTCAGGGAGAGGGATGTGCACCACAGGGAGAGGGATGTGCACCTCAGGGAGAGGGATGTACACCTCAGGGAGAGGGATGTGCACCTCAGGGAGAGGGATGTGCACCTCAGGGAGAGGGATGTACACCTCAGGGAGAGGGATGTGCACCTCAGGGAGAGGGATGTACACCTCAGGGAGAGGGATGTGCACCTCAGGGAGAGGGATGTACACCTCAGGGAGAGGGATGTGCACCTAAGGGAGAGGGATGTGCACCTCAGGGAGAGGGATGTGCACCACAGGGAGAGGGATGTGCACCTCAGGGAGAGGGATGTGCACCTCAGGGAGAGGGATGTGCACCACAGGGAGAGGGATGTGCACCACAGAGAGAGGGATGTGCACCACAGGGAGAGGGATGTGCACCTCAGGGAGAGGGATGTGCACCTCAGGGAGAGGGATGTGCACCTCAGGGAGAGGGATATACACCTCAGGGAGAGGGATGTGCACCTCAGGGAGAGGGATGTGCACCTCAGGGAGAGGGATGTGCACCTCAGGGAGAGGGATGTGCACCTGAGGGAGAGGGATGTGCACCTCAGGGAGAGGGATGTGCACCTCAGGGAGAGGGATGTGCACCTCAGGGAGAGGGATGTGCACCTCAGGGAGAGGGATGTACACCTCAGGGAGAGGGATGTGCACCTCAGGGAGAGGGATGTGCACCTCAGGGAGAGGGATGTGCACCTCAGGGAGAGGGATGTGCACCTCAGGGGGAGGGATGTACACCTCAGGGAGAGGGATGTGCACCTCAGGGAGAGGGATGTACACCTCAGGGAGAGGGATGTACACCTCAGGGAGAGGGATGTGCACCTCAGGGAGTGGGATGTGCACCTCTGGGAGAGGGATGTGCACCTCAGGGAGAGGGATGTGCACCTCAGGGAGAGGGATGTACACCTCAGGGAGAGGGATGTGCACCTCAGGGGGAGGGATGTACACCTCAGGGAGAGGGATGTGCACCTCAGGGAGAGGGATGTACACCTCAGGGAGAGGGATGTACACCTCAGGGAGAGGGATGTGCACCTCAGGGAGTGGGATGTGCACCTCAGGGAGAGGGATGTGCACCTCAGGGAGAGGGATGTGCACCTCAGGGAGAGGGATGTACACCTCAGGGAGAGGGATGTGCACCTCAGGGAGAGGGATGTGCACCTCAGGGAGAGGGATGTGCACCTCAGGGAGAGGGATGTGCACCTCAGGGGGAGGGATGTACACCTCAGGGAGAGGGATGTGCACCTCAGGGAGAGGGATGTACACCTCAGGGAGAGGGATGTACACCTCAGGGAGAGGGATGTGCACCTCAGGGAGAGGGATGTGCACCTCAGGGAGTGGGATGTGCACCTCAGGGAGTGGGATGTGCACCTCTGGGAGAGGGATGTGCACCTCAGGGAGAGGGATGTGCACCACAGGGAGAGGGATGTGCACCTCAGGGAGAGGGATGTGCACCTCAGGGAGAGGGATGTGCACCTCAGGGAGAGGGATGTACACCTCAGGGAGAGGGATGTACACCTCAGGGAGAGGGATGTACACCTCAGGGAGAGGGATGTGCACCTCAGGGAGAGGGATGTGCACCTCAGGGAGAGGGATGTGCACCTCAGGGAGAGGGATGTGCACCTCAGGGAGAGGGATGTGCATCTCAGGGAGAGGGATGTGCACCTCAGGGAGAGGGATGTGCACCTCAGGGAGAGGGATGTGCACCTCAGGGAGAGGGATATACACCTCAGGGAGAGAGATGTGCACCTCAGGGAGAGGGATGTGCACCTCAGGGAGAGGGATGTGCACCTCAGGGAGAGGGATGTACACCTCAGGGAGAGGGATGTGCACCTCAGGGAGAGGGATGTGCACCTCAGGGAGAGGGATGTGCACCTCAGGGAGAGGGATGTGCACCTCAGGGAGAGGGATGTGCATCTCAGGGAGAGGGATGTGCACCTCAGGGAGAGGGATGTGCACCTCAGGGAGAGGGATGTGCACCTCAGGGAGAGGGATATACACCTCAGGGAGAGGGATGTGCACCTCAGGGAGAGGGATGTGCACCTCAGGGAGAGGGATATACACCTCAGGGAGAGGGATGTACACCTCAGGGAGAGGGATGTGCACCTCAGGGAGAGGGATGTGCACCACAGAGAGAGGGATGTGCACCTCAGGGAGAGGGATGTGCACCTCAGGGAGAGGGATGTGCACCACAGAGAGAGGGATGTGCACCTCAGGGAGAGGGATGTGCACCTCAGGGAGAGGGATGTGCACCTCAGGGAGAGGGATGTGCACCTCAGGGAGAGGGATGTACACCTCAGGGAGAGGGATGTGCACCTCAGGGAGAGGGATGTACACCTCAGGGAGAGGGATGTGCACCTCAGGGAGAGGGATGTGCACCTCAGGGAGAGGGATGTGCACCTCAGGGAGAGGGATGTGCATCTCAGGGAGAGGGATGTGCACCTCAGGGAGAGGGATGTGCACCTCAGGGAGAGGGATGTGCACCTCAGGGAGAGGGATATACACCTCAGGGAGAGGGATGTGCACCTCAGGGAGAGGGATGTGCACCTCAGGGAGAGGGATGTGCACCTCAGGGAGAGGGATATACACCTCAGGGAGAGGGATGTACACCTCAGGGAGAGGGATGTGCACCACAGAGAGAGGGATGTGCACCTCAGGGAGAGGGATGTGCACCTCAGGGAGAGGGATGTGCACAGCAGGGAGAGGGATGTGCACCTCAGGGAGAGGGATGTGCACCTCAGGGAGAGGGATGTGCACCTCAGGGAGAGGGATGTGCACCTCAGGGAGAGGGATGTACACCTCAGGGAGAGGGATGTGCACCTCAGGGAGAGGGATGTGCACCTCAGGGAGAGGGATGTGCACCTCAGGGAGAGGGATGTGCACCTCAGGGGGAGGGATGTACACCTCAGGGAGAGGGATGTGCACCTCAGGGAGAGGGATGTACACCTCAGGGAGAGGGATGTACACCTCAGGGAGAGGGATGTGCACCTCAGGGAGTGGGATGTGCACCTCTGGGAGAGGGATGTGCACCTCAGGGAGAGGGATGTGCACCTCAGGGAGAGGGATGTACACCTCAGGGAGAGGGATGTGCACCTCAGGGGGAGGGATGTACACCTCAGGGAGAGGGATGTGCACCTCAGGGAGAGGGATGTACACCTCAGGGAGAGGGATGTACACCTCAGGGAGAGGGATGTGCACCTCAGGGAGTGGGATGTGCACCTCAGGGAGAGGGATGTGCACCTCAGGGAGAGGGATGTGCACCTCAGGGAGAGGGATGTACACCTCAGGGAGAGGGATGTGCACCTCAGGGAGAGGGATGTGCACCTCAGGGAGAGGGATGTGCACCTCAGGGAGAGGGATGTGCACCTCAGGGGGAGGGATGTACACCTCAGGGAGAGGGATGTGCACCTCAGGGAGAGGGATGTACACCTCAGGGAGAGGGATGTACACCTCAGGGAGAGGGATGTGCACCTCAGGGAGAGGGATGTGCACCTCAGGGAGTGGGATGTGCACCTCAGGGAGTGGGATGTGCACCTCTGGGAGAGGGATGTGCACCTCAGGGAGAGGGATGTGCACCACAGGGAGAGGGATGTGCACCTCAGGGAGAGGGATGTGCACCTCAGGGAGAGGGATGTGCACCTCAGGGAGAGGGATGTACACCTCAGGGAGAGGGATGTACACCTCAGGGAGAGGGATGTACACCTCAGGGAGAGGGATGTACACCTCAGGGAGAGGGATGTGCACCTCAGGGAGAGGGATGTGCACCTCAGGGAGAGGGATGTGCACCTCAGGGAGAGGGATGTGCACCTGAGGGAGAGGGATGTGCACCTCAGGGAGAGGGATGTGCACCTCAGGGAGAGGGATGTGCACCTCAGGGAGAGGGATGTGCACCTCAGGGAGAGGGATGTACACCTCAGGGAGAGGGATGTGCACCTCAGGGAGAGGGATGTGCACCTCAGGGAGAGGGATGTGCACCTCAGGGGGAGGGATGTACACCTCAGGGAGAGGGATGTGCACCTCAGGGAGAGGGATGTACACCTCAGGGAGAGGGATGTACACCTCAGGGAGAGGGATGTGCACCTCAGGGAGTGGGATGTGCACCTCTGGGAGAGGGATGTGCACCTCAGGGAGAGGGATGTGCACCTCAGGGAGAGGGATGTACACCTCAGGGAGAGGGATGTGCACCTCAGGGGGAGGGATGTACACCTCAGGGAGAGGGATGTGCACCTCAGGGAGAGGGATGTACACCTCAGGTAGAGGGATGTACACCTCAGGGAGAGGGATGTGCACCTCAGGGAGTGGGATGTGCACCTCAGGGAGAGGGATGTGCACCTCAGGGAGAGGGATGTGCACCTCAGGGAGAGGGATGTACACCTCAGGGAGAGGGATGTGCACCTCAGGGAGAGGGATGTGCACCTCAGGGAGAGGGATGTGCACCTCAGGGAGAGGGATGTGCACCTCAGGGGGAGGGATGTACACCTCAGGGAGAGGGATGTGCACCTCAGGGAGAGGGATGTACACCTCAGGGAGAGGGATGTGCACCTCAGGGAGAGGGATGTGCACCTCAGGGAGAGGGATGTGCACCTCAGGGAGTGGGATGTGCACCTCAGGGAGTGGGATGTGCACCTCTGGGAGAGGGATGTGCACCTCAGGGAGAGGGATGTGCACCACAGGGAGAGGGATGTGCACCTCAGGGAGAGGGATGTGCACCTCAGGGAGAGGGATGTGCACCTCAGGGAGAGGGATGTACACCTCAGGGAGAGGGATGTACACCTCAGGGAGAGGGATGTACACCTCAGGGAGAGGGATGTGCACCTCAGGGAGAGGGATGTGCACCTCAGGGAGAGGGATGTGCACCTCAGGGAGAGGGATGTGCACCTCAGGGAGAGGGATGTGCATCTCAGGGAGAGGGATGTGCACCTCAGGGAGAGGGATGTGCACCTCAGGGAGAGGGATGTGCACCTCAGGGAGAGGGATATACACCTCAGGGAGAGGGATGTGCACCTCAGGGAGAGGGATGTGCACCTCAGGGAGAGGGATGTGCACCTCAGGGAGAGGGATGTACACCTCAGGGAGAGGGATGTGCACCTCAGGGAGAGGGATGTGCACCTCAGGGAGAGGGATGTGCACCTCAGGGAGAGGGATGTGCACCTCAGGGAGAGGGATGTGCATCTCAGGGAGAGGGATGTGCACCTCAGGGAGAGGGATGTGCACCTCAGGGAGAGGGATGTGCACCTCAGGGAGAGGGATATACACCTCAGGGAGAGGGATGTGCACCTCAGGGAGAGGGATGTGCACCTCAGGGAGAGGGATATACACCTCAGGGAGAGGGATGTACACCTCAGGGAGAGGGATGTGCACCTCAGGGAGAGGGATGTGCACCACAGAGAGAGGGATGTGCACCTCAGGGAGAGGGATGTGCACCTCAGGGAGAGGGATGTGCACCACAGAGAGAGGGATGTGCACCTCAGGGAGAGGGATGTGCACCTCAGGGAGAGGGATGTGCACCTCAGGGAGAGGGATGTGCACCTCAGGGAGAGGGATGTACACCTCAGGGAGAGGGATGTGCACCTCAGGGAGAGGGATGTACACCTCAGGGAGAGGGATGTGCACCTCAGGGAGAGGGATGTGCACCTCAGGGAGAGGGATGTGCACCTCAGGGAGAGGGATGTGCATCTCAGGGAGAGGGATGTGCACCTCAGGGAGAGGGATGTGCACCTCAGGGAGAGGGATGTGCACCTCAGGGAGAGGGATATACACCTCAGGGAGAGGGATGTGCACCTCAGGGAGAGGGATGTGCACCTCAGGGATAGGGATGTGCACCTCAGGGAGAGGGATATACACCTCAGGGAGAGGGATGTACACCTCAGGGAGAGGGATGTGCACCACAGAGAGAGGGATGTGCACCTCAGGGAGAGGGATGTGCACCTCAGGGAGAGGGATGTGCACAGCAGGGAGAGGGATGTGCACCTCAGGGAGAGGGATGTGCACCTCAGGGAGAGGGATGTGCACCTCAGGGAGAGGGATGTGCACCTCAGGGAGAGGGATGTGCACCTCAGGGGGAGGGATGTACACCTCAGGGAGAGGGATGTGCACCTCAGGGAGAGGGATGTGCACCACAGGGAGAGGGATGTGCACCTCAGGGAGAGGGATGTGCACCTCAGGAAGAGGGATGTGCACCTCAGGGAGAGGGATGTACACCTCAGGGAGAGGGATGTGCACCTCAGGGAGAGGGATGTACACCTCAGGGGGAGGGATGTACACCTCAGGGAGAGGGATGTACACCTTAGGGGGAGGGATGTACACCTCAGGGAGAGGGATGTACACCTCAGGGAGAGGGATGTGCACCTCTGGGAGAGGGATGTGCACCTCAGGGAGTGGGATGTGCACCTCAGGGAGAGGGATGTGCACCTCAGGGAGAGGGATGTGCACCTCAGGGAGAGGGATGTACACCTCAGGGAGAGGGATGTGCACCTCAGGGAGAGGGATGTGCACCTCAGGGAGAGGGATGTGCACCTCAGGGAGAGGGATGTGCACCTCAGGGGGAGGGATGTACACCTCAGGGAGAGGGATGTGCACCTCAGGGAGAGGGATGTACACCTCAGGGAGAGGGATGTACACCTCAGGGAGAGGGATGTGCACCTCAGGGAGAGGGATGTGCACCTCAGGGAGTGGGATGTGCACCTCAGGGAGTGGGATGTGCACCTCTGGGAGAGGGATGTGCACCTCAGGGAGAGGGATGTGCACCACAGGGAGAGGGATGTGCACCTCAGGGAGAGGGATGTGCACCTCAGGGAGAGGGATGTGCACCTCAGGGAGAGGGATGTACACCTCAGGGAGAGGGATGTACACCTCAGGGAGAGGGATGTACACCTCAGGGAGAGGGATGTACACCTCAGGGAGAGGGATGTGCACCTCAGGGAGAGGGATGTGCCCCTCAGGGAGAGGGATGTGCACCACAGGGAGAGGGATGTACACCTCAGGGAGAGGGATGTACACCTCAGGGGGAGGGATGTACACCTCAGGGAGAGGGATGTACACCTCAGGGGGAGGGATGTGCACCTCAGGGAGAGGGATGTGCACCTCATGGAGAGGGATGTGCACCTCAGGGAGAGGGACGTGCAACAACAGGGAGAGGGATGTACACCTCAGGGAGAGGGATGTGCACCTCTGGGAGAGGGATGTGCACCTCAGGGAGAGGGATGTACACCTCAGGGGGAGGGATGTACACCTCAGGGAGAGGGATGTACACCTCAGGGGGAGGGATGTGCACCTCAGGGAGAGGGATGTGCACCTCATGGAGAGGGATGTGCACCTCAGGGAGAGGGACGTGCAACAACAGGGAGAGGGATGTACACCTCAGGGAGAGGGATGTGCACCTCTGGGAGAGGGATGTGCACCTCAGGGAGAGGGATGTGCACCTCAGGGAGAGGGATGTGCACCTCAGGGAGAGGGATGTGCACCACAGGGAGAGGGATGTGCACCTCAGGGAGAGGGATGTGCACCTCAGGAAGAGGGATGTGCACCTCAGGGAGAGGGATGTACACCTCAGGGAGAGGGATGTGCACCTCAGGGAGAGGGATGTACACCTCAGGGGGAGGGATGTACACCTCAGGGAGAGGGATGTACACCTTAGGGGGAGGGATGTACACCTCAGGGAGAGGGATGTACACCTCAGGGAGAGGGATGTGCACCTCTGGGAGAGGGATGTGCACCTCAGGGAGAGGGATGTGCACCACAGGGAGAGGGATGTACACCACAGGGAGAGGGATGTGCACCTCAGGGAGAGGGATATGCACCTCAGGGAGAGGGATGTGCACCTCAGGGAGAGGGATGTGCACCTCAGGGAGAGGGATGTACACCTCAGGGAGAGGGATGTGCCCCTCAGGGAGAGGGATGTGCACCTCAGGGAGAGGGATGTGCACCTCTGGGAGAGGGATGTACACCTCAGGGAGAGGGATGTGCCCCTCAGGGAGAGGGATGTGCACCTCAGGGAGAGGGATGTACACCTCAGGGAGAGGGATGTACACCTCAGGGAGAGGGATGTGCCCCTCAGGGAGAGGGATGTGCACCTCTGGGAGAGGGATGTACACCTCAGGGAGAGGGATGTGCCCCTCAGGGAGAGGGATGTGCACCTCAGGGAGAGGGATGTACACCTCAGGGGGAGGGATGTACACCTCAGGGAGAGGGATGTACACCTCAGGGGGAGGGATGTACACCTCAGGGAGAGGGATGTACACCTTAGGGGGAGGGATGTACACCTCAGGGAGAGGGATGTACACCTCAGGGAGAGGGATGTGCACCTCTGGGAGAGGGATGTGCACCTCAGGGAGAGGGATGTGCACCTCAGGGAGTGGGATGTGCACCTCAGGGAGTGGGATGTGCACCTCTGGGAGAGGGATGTGCACCTCAGGGAGAGGGATGTGCACCACAGGGAGAGGGATGTGCACCTCAGGGAGAGGGATGTGCACCTCAGGGAGAGGGATGTGCACCTCAGGGAGAGGGATGTACACCTCAGGGAGAGGGATGTACACCTCAGGGAGAGGGATGTACACCTCAGGGAGAGGGATGTGCCCCTCAGGGAGAGGGATGTGCACCTCAGGGAGAGGGATGTACACCTCAGGGGGAGGGATGTACACCTCAGGGAGAGGGATGTACACCTCAGGGGGAGGGATGTACACCTCAGGGAGAGGGATGTACACCTTAGGGGGAGGGATGTACACCTCAGGGAGAGGGATGTACACCTCAGGGAGAGGGATGTGCACCTCTGGGAGAGGGATGTGCACCTCAGGGAGAGGGATGTGCACCTCAGGGAGTGGGATGTGCACCTCAGGGAGTGGGATGTGCACCTCTGGGAGAGGGATGTGCACCTCAGGGAGAGGGATGTGCACCACAGGGAGAGGGATGTGCACCTCAGGGAGAGGGATGTGCACCTCAGGGAGAGGGATGTGCACCTCAGGGAGAGGGATGTACACCTCAGGGAGAGGGATGTACACCTCAGGGAGAGGGATGTACACCTCAGGGAGAGGGATGTGCACCTCAGGGAGAGGGATGTGCACCTCAGGGAGAGGGATGTGCACCTCAGGGAGAGGGATGTGCACCTCAGGGAGAGGGATGTGCATCTCAGGGAGAGGGATGTGCACCTCAGGGAGAGGGATGTGCACCTCAGGGAGAGGGATGTGCACCTCAGGGAGAGGGATATACACCTCAGGGAGAGGGATGTGCACCTCAGGGAGAGGGATGTGCACCTCAGGGAGAGGGATGTGCACCTCAGGGAGAGGGATGTACACCTCAGGGAGAGGGATGTGCACCTCAGGGAGAGGGATGTGCACCTCAGGGAGAGGGATGTGCACCTCAGGGAGAGGGATGTGCACCTCAGGGAGAGGGATGTGCATCTCAGGGAGAGGGATGTGCACCTCAGGGAGAGGGATGTGCACCTCAGGGAGAGGGATGTGCACCTCAGGGAGAGGGATATACACCTCAGGGAGAGGGATGTGCACCTCAGGGAGAGGGATGTGCACCTCAGGGAGAGGGATATACACCTCAGGGAGAGGGATGTACACCTCAGGGAGAGGGATGTGCACCTCAGGGAGAGGGATGTGCACCACAGAGAGAGGGATGTGCACCTCAGGGAGAGGGATGTGCACCTCAGGGAGAGGGATGTGCACCACAGAGAGAGGGATGTGCACCTCAGGGAGAGGGATGTGCACCTCAGGGAGAGGGATGTGCACCTCAGGGAGAGGGATGTGCACCTCAGGGAGAGGGATGTACACCTCAGGGAGAGGGATGTGCACCTCAGGGAGAGGGATGTACACCTCAGGGAGAGGGATGTGCACCTCAGGGAGAGGGATGTGCACCTCAGGGAGAGGGATGTGCACCTCAGGGAGAGGGATGTGCATCTCAGGGAGAGGGATGTGCACCTCAGGGAGAGGGATGTGCACCTCAGGGAGAGGGATGTGCACCTCAGGGAGAGGGATATACACCTCAGGGAGAGGGATGTGCACCTCAGGGAGAGGGATGTGCACCTCAGGGAGAGGGATGTGCACCTCAGGGAGAGGGATATACACCTCAGGGAGAGGGATGTACACCTCAGGGAGAGGGATGTGCACCACAGAGAGAGGGATGTGCACCTCAGGGAGAGGGATGTGCACCTCAGGGAGAGGGATGTGCACAGCAGGGAGAGGGATGTGCACCTCAGGGAGAGGGATGTGCACCTCAGGGAGAGGGATGTGCACCTCAGGGAGAGGGATGTGCACCTCAGGGAGAGGGATGTACACCTCAGGGAGAGGGATGTGCACCTCAGGGGGAGGGATGTACACCTCAGGGAGAGGGATGTGCACCTCAGGGAGAGGGATGTACACCTCAGGGAGAGGGATGTACACCTCAGGGAGAGGGATGTGCACCTCAGGGAGTGGGATGTGCACCTCTGGGAGAGGGATGTGCACCTCAGGGAGAGGGATGTGCACCTCAGGGAGAGGGATGTACACCTCAGGGAGAGGGATGTGCACCTCAGGGAGAGGGATGTGCACCTCAGGGAGAGGGATGTGCACCTCAGGGAGAGGGATGTGCACCTCAGGGAGAGGGATGTACACCTCAGGGAGAGGGATGTGCACCTCAGGGAGTGGGATGTGCACCTCAGGGGGAGGGATGTACACCTCAGGGAGAGGGATGTGCACCTCAGGGAGAGGGATGTACACCTCAGGGAGAGGGATGTGCACCTCAGGGAGAGGGATGTGCACCTCAGGGAGAGGGATGTGCACCTCAGGGAGAGGGATGTGCACCTCAGGGAGAGGGATATACACCTCAGGGAGAGGGATGTGCACCTCAGGGAGAGGGATGTGCACCTCAGGGATAGGGATGTGCACCTCAGGGAGAGGGATATACACCTCAGGGAGAGGGATGTACACCTCAGGGAGAGGGATGTGCACCACAGAGAGAGGGATGTGCACCTCAGGGAGAGGGATGTGCACCTCAGGGAGAGGGATGTGCACAGCAGGGAGAGGGATGTGCACCTCAGGGAGAGGGATGTGCACCTCAGGGAGAGGGATGTGCACCTCAGGGAGAGGGATGTGCACCTCAGGGAGAGGGATGTGCACCTCAGGGGGAGGGATGTACACCTCAGGGAGAGGGATGTGCACCTCAGGGAGAGGGATGTGCACCACAGGGAGAGGGATGTGCACCTCAGGGAGAGGGATGTGCACCTCAGGAAGAGGGATGTGCACCTCAGGGAGAGGGATGTACACCTCAGGGAGAGGGATGTGCACCTCAGGGAGAGGGATGTACACCTCAGGGGGAGGGATGTACACCTCAGGGAGAGGGATGTACACCTTAGGGGGAGGGATGTACACCTCAGGGAGAGGGATGTACACCTCAGGGAGAGGGATGTGCACCTCTGGGAGAGGGATGTGCACCTCAGGGAGTGGGATGTGCACCTCAGGGAGAGGGATGTGCACCTCAGGGAGAGGGATGTGCACCTCAGGGAGAGGGATGTACACCTCAGGGAGAGGGATGTGCACCTCAGGGAGAGGGATGTGCACCTCAGGGAGAGGGATGTGCACCTCAGGGAGAGGGATGTGCACCTCAGGGGGAGGGATGTACACCTCAGGGAGAGGGATGTGCACCTCAGGGAGAGGGATGTACACCTCAGGGAGAGGGATGTACACCTCAGGGAGAGGGATGTGCACCTCAGGGAGAGGGATGTGCACCTCAGGGAGTGGGATGTGCACCTCAGGGAGTGGGATGTGCACCTCTGGGAGAGGGATGTGCACCTCAGGGAGAGGGATGTGCACCACAGGGAGAGGGATGTGCACCTCAGGGAGAGGGATGTGCACCTCAGGGAGAGGGATGTGCACCTCAGGGAGAGGGATGTACACCTCAGGGAGAGGGATGTACACCTCAGGGAGAGGGATGTACACCTCAGGGAGAGGGATGTACACCTCAGGGAGAGGGATGTGCACCTCAGGGAGAGGGATGTGCCCCTCAGGGAGAGGGATGTGCACCACAGGGAGAGGGATGTACACCTCAGGGAGAGGGATGTACACCTCAGGGGGAGGGATGTACACCTCAGGGAGAGGGATGTACACCTCAGGGGGAGGGATGTGCACCTCAGGGAGAGGGATGTGCACCTCATGGAGAGGGATGTGCACCTCAGGGAGAGGGACGTGCAACAACAGGGAGAGGGATGTACACCTCAGGGAGAGGGATGTGCACCTCTGGGAGAGGGATGTGCACCTCAGGGAGAGGGATGTACACCTCAGGGGGAGGGATGTACACCTCAGGGAGAGGGATGTACACCTCAGGGGGAGGGATGTGCACCTCAGGGAGAGGGATGTGCACCTCATGGAGAGGGATGTGCACCTCAGGGAGAGGGACGTGCAACAACAGGGAGAGGGATGTACACCTCAGGGAGAGGGATGTGCACCTCTGGGAGAGGGATGTGCACCTCAGGGAGAGGGATGTGCACCTCAGGGAGAGGGATGTGCACCTCAGGGAGAGGGATGTGCACCACAGGGAGAGGGATGTGCACCTCAGGGAGAGGGATGTGCACCTCAGGAAGAGGGATGTGCACCTCAGGGAGAGGGATGTACACCTCAGGGAGAGGGATGTGCACCTCAGGGAGAGGGATGTACACCTCAGGGGGAGGGATGTACACCTCAGGGAGAGGGATGTACACCTTAGGGGGAGGGATGTACACCTCAGGGAGAGGGATGTACACCTCAGGGAGAGGGATGTGCACCTCTGGGAGAGGGATGTGCACCTCAGGGAGAGGGATGTGCACCACAGGGAGAGGGATGTACACCACAGGGAGAGGGATGTGCACCTCAGGGAGAGGGATATGCACCTCAGGGAGAGGGATGTGCACCTCAGGGAGAGGGATGTGCACCTCAGGGAGAGGGATGTACACCTCAGGGAGAGGGATGTGCCCCTCAGGGAGAGGGATGTGCACCTCAGGGAGAGGGATGTGCACCTCTGGGAGAGGGATGTACACCTCAGGGAGAGGGATGTGCCCCTCAGGGAGAGGGATGTGCACCTCAGGGAGAGGGATGTACACCTCAGGGAGAGGGATGTACACCTCAGGGAGAGGGATGTGCCCCTCAGGGAGAGGGATGTGCACCTCTGGGAGAGGGATGTACACCTCAGGGAGAGGGATGTGCCCCTCAGGGAGAGGGATGTGCACCTCAGGGAGAGGGATGTACACCTCAGGGGGAGGGATGTACACCTCAGGGAGAGGGATGTACACCTCAGGGGGAGGGATGTACACCTCAGGGAGAGGGATGTACACCTTAGGGGGAGGGATGTACACCTCAGGGAGAGGGATGTACACCTCAGGGAGAGGGATGTGCACCTCTGGGAGAGGGATGTGCACCTCAGGGAGAGGGATGTGCACCTCAGGGAGTGGGATGTGCACCTCAGGGAGTGGGATGTGCACCTCTGGGAGAGGGATGTGCACCTCAGGGAGAGGGATGTGCACCACAGGGAGAGGGATGTGCACCTCAGGGAGAGGGATGTGCACCTCAGGGAGAGGGATGTGCACCTCAGGGAGAGGGATGTACACCTCAGGGAGAGGGATGTACACCTCAGGGAGAGGGATGTACACCTCAGGGAGAGGGATGTGCCCCTCAGGGAGAGGGATGTGCACCTCAGGGAGAGGGATGTACACCTCAGGGGGAGGGATGTACACCTCAGGGAGAGGGATGTACACCTCAGGGGGAGGGATGTACACCTCAGGGAGAGGGATGTACACCTTAGGGGGAGGGATGTACACCTCAGGGAGAGGGATGTACACCTCAGGGAGAGGGATGTGCACCTCTGGGAGAGGGATGTGCACCTCAGGGAGAGGGATGTGCACCTCAGGGAGTGGGATGTGCACCTCAGGGAGTGGGATGTGCACCTCTGGGAGAGGGATGTGCACCTCAGGGAGAGGGATGTGCACCACAGGGAGAGGGATGTGCACCTCAGGGAGAGGGATGTGCACCTCAGGGAGAGGGATGTGCACCTCAGGGAGAGGGATGTACACCTCAGGGAGAGGGATGTACACCTCAGGGAGAGGGATGTACACCTCAGGGAGAGGGATGTGCACCTCAGGGAGAGGGATGTGCACCTCAGGGAGAGGGATGTGCACCTCAGGGAGAGGGATGTGCACCTCAGGGAGAGGGATGTGCATCTCAGGGAGAGGGATGTGCACCTCAGGGAGAGGGATGTGCACCTCAGGGAGAGGGATGTGCACCTCAGGGAGAGGGATATACACCTCAGGGAGAGGGATGTGCACCTCAGGGAGAGGGATGTGCACCTCAGGGAGAGGGATGTGCACCTCAGGGAGAGGGATGTACACCTCAGGGAGAGGGATGTGCACCTCAGGGAGAGGGATGTGCACCTCAGGGAGAGGGATGTGCACCTCAGGGAGAGGGATGTGCACCTCAGGGAGAGGGATGTGCACCTCAGGGAGAGGGATGTGCACCTCAGGGAGAGGGATATACACCTCAGGGAGAGGGATGTGCACCTCAGGGAGAGGGATGTGCACCTCAGGGAGAGGGATATACACCTCAGGGAGAGGGATGTACACCTCAGGGAGAGGGATGTGCACCTCAGGGAGAGGGATGTGCACCACAGAGAGAGGGATGTGCACCTCAGGGAGAGGGATGTGCACCTCAGGGAGAGGGATGTGCACCACAGAGAGAGGGATGTGCACCTCAGGGAGAGGGATGTGCACCTCAGGGAGAGGGATGTGCACCTCAGGGAGAGGGATGTGCACCTCAGGGAGAGGGATGTACACCTCAGGGAGAGGGATGTGCACCTCAGGGAGAGGGATGTACACCTCAGGGAGAGGGATGTGCACCTCAGGGAGAGGGATGTGCACCTCAGGGAGAGGGATGTGCACCTCAGGGAGAGGGATGTGCATCTCAGGGAGAGGGATGTGCACCTCAGGGAGAGGGATGTGCACCTCAGGGAGAGGGATGTGCACCTCAGGGAGAGGGATATACACCTCAGGGAGAGGGATGTGCACCTCAGGGAGAGGGATGTGCACCTCAGGGAGAGGGATGTGCACCTCAGGGAGAGGGATATACACCTCAGGGAGAGGGATGTACACCTCAGGGAGAGGGATGTGCACCACAGAGAGAGGGATGTGCACCTCAGGGAGAGGGATGTGCACCTCAGGGAGAGGGATGTGCACAGCAGGGAGAGGGATGTGCACCTCAGGGAGAGGGATGTGCACCTCAGGGAGAGGGATGTGCACCTCAGGGAGAGGGATGTGCACCTCAGGGAGAGGGATGTACACCTCAGGGAGAGGGATGTGCACCTCAGGGGGAGGGATGTACACCTCAGGGAGAGGGATGTGCACCTCAGGGAGAGGGATGTACACCTCAGGGAGAGGGATGTACACCTCAGGGAGAGGGATGTGCACCTCAGGGAGTGGGATGTGCACCTCTGGGAGAGGGATGTGCACCTCAGGGAGAGGGATGTGCACCTCAGGGAGAGGGATGTACACCTCAGGGAGAGGGATGTGCACCTCAGGGGGAGGGATGTACACCTCAGGGAGAGGGATGTGCACCTCAGGGAGAGGGATGTACACCTCAGGGAGAGGGATGTGCACCTCAGGGAGAGGGATGTGCACCTCAGGGAGTGGGATGTGCACCTCAGGGGGAGGGATGTACACCTCAGGGAGAGGGATGTGCACCTCAGGGAGAGGGATGTACACCTCAGGGAGAGGGATGTGCACCTCAGGGAGAGGGATGTGCACCTCAGGGAGAGGGATGTGCACCTCAGGGAGAGGGATGTGCACCTCAGGGGGAGGGATGTACACCTCAGGGAGAGGGATGTGCACCTCAGGGAGAGGGATGTACACCTCAGGGAGAGGGATGTACACCTCAGGGAGAGGGATGTGCACCTCAGGGAGAGGGATGTGCACCTCAGGGAGTGGGATGTGCACCTCAGGGAGTGGGATGTGCACCTCTGGGAGAGGGATGTGCACCTCAGGGAGAGGGATGTGCACCACAGGGAGAGGGATGTGCACCTCAGGGAGAGGGATGTGCACCTCAGGGAGAGGGATGTGCACCTCAGGGAGAGGGATGTACACCTCAGGGAGAGGGATGTACACCTCAGGGAGAGGGATGTACACCTCAGGGAGAGGGATGTACACCTCAGGGAGAGGGATGTGCACCTCAGGGAGAGGGATGTGCACCTCAGGGAGAGGGATGTGCACCTCAGGGAGAGGGATGTGCACCTGAGGGAGAGGGATGTGCACCTCAGGGAGAGGGATGTGCACCTGAGGGAGAGGGATGTGCACCTCAGGGAGAGGGATGTGCACCTCAGGGAGAGGGATGTACACCTCAGGGAGAGGGATGTGCACCTCAGGGAGAGGGATGTGCACCTCAGGGAGAGGGATGTGCACCTCAGGGAGAGGGATGTGCACCTCAGGGGGAGGGATGTACACCTCAGGGAGAGGGATGTGCACCTCAGGGAGAGGGATGTACACCTCAGGGAGAGGGATGTACACCTCAGGGAGAGGGATGTGCACCTCAGGGAGTGGGATGTGCACCTCTGGGAGAGGGATGTGCACCTCAGGGAGAGGGATGTGCACCTCAGGGAGAGGGATGTACACCTCAGGGAGAGGGATGTGCACCTCAGGGGGAGGGATGTACACCTCAGGGAGAGGGATGTGCACCTCAGGGAGAGGGATGTACACCTCAGGGAGAGGGATGTACACCTCAGGGAGAGGGATGTGCACCTCAGGGAGTGGGATGTGCACCTCAGGGAGAGGGATGTGCACCTCAGGGAGAGGGATGTGCACCTCAGGGAGAGGGATGTACACCTCAGGGAGAGGGATGTGCACCTCAGGGAGAGGGATGTGCACCTCAGGGAGAGGGATGTGCACCTCAGGGAGAGGGATGTGCACCTCAGGGGGAGGGATGTACACCTCAGGGAGAGGGATGTGCACCTCAGGGAGAGGGATGTACACCTCAGGGAGAGGGATGTACACCTCAGGGAGAGGGATGTGCACCTCAGGGAGAGGGATGTGCACCTCAGGGAGTGGGATGTGCACCTCAGGGAGTGGGATGTGCACCTCTGGGAGAGGGATGTGCACCTCAGGGTGAGGGATGTGCACCACAGGGAGAGGGATGTGCACCTCAGGGAGAGGGATGTGCACCTCAGGGAGAGGGATGTGCACCTCAGGGAGAGGGATGTACACCTCAGGGAGAGGGATGTACACCTCAGGGAGAGGGATGTACACCTCAGGGAGAGGGATGTGCACCTCAGGGAGAGGGATGTGCACCTCAGGGAGAGGGATGTGCACCTCAGGGAGAGGGATGTGCACCTCAGGGAGAGGGATGTGCATCTCAGGGAGAGGGATGTGCACCTCAGGGAGAGGGATGTGCACCTCAGGGAGAGGGATGTGCACCTCAGGGAGAGGGATATACACCTCAGGGAGAGGGATGTGCACCTCAGGGAGAGGGATGTGCACCTCAGGGAGAGGGATGTGCACCTCAGGGAGAGGGATGTACACCTCAGGGAGAGGGATGTGCACCTCAGGGAGAGGGATGTGCACCTCAGGGAGAGGGATGTGCACCTCAGGGAGAGGGATGTGCACCTCAGGGAGAGGGATGTGCATCTCAGGGAGAGGGATGTGCACCTCAGGGAGAGGGATGTGCACCTCAGGGAGAGGGATGTGCACCTCAGGGAGAGGGATATACACCTCAGGGAGAGGGATGTGCACCTCAGGGAGAGGGATGTGCACCTCAGGGAGAGGGATATACACCTCAGGGAGAGGGATGTACACCTCAGGGAGAGGGATGTGCACCTCAGGGAGAGGGATGTGCACCACAGAGAGAGGGATGTGCACCTCAGGGAGAGGGATGTGCACCTCAGGGAGAGGGATGTGCACCACAGAGAGAGGGATGTGCACCTCAGGGAGAGGGATGTGCACCTCAGGGAGAGGGATGTGCACCTCAGGGAGAGGGATGTGCACCTCAGGGAGAGGGATGTACACCTCAGGGAGAGGGATGTGCACCTCAGGGAGAGGGATGTACACCTCAGGGAGAGGGATGTGCACCTCAGGGAGAGGGATGTGCACCTCAGGGAGAGGGATGTGCACCTCAGGGAGAGGGATGTGCATCTCAGGGAGAGGGATGTGCACCTCAGGGAGAGGGATGTGCACCTCAGGGAGAGGGATGTGCACCTCAGGGAGAGGGATATACACCTCAGGGAGAGGGATGTGCACCTCAGGGAGAGGGATGTGCACCTCAGGGATAGGGATGTGCACCTCAGGGAGAGGGATATACACCTCAGGGAGAGGGATGTACACCTCAGGGAGAGGGATGTGCACCACAGAGAGAGGGATGTGCACCTCAGGGAGAGGGATGTGCACCTCAGGGAGAGGGATGTGCACAGCAGGGAGAGGGATGTGCACCTCAGGGAGAGGGATGTGCACCTCAGGGAGAGGGATGTGCACCTCAGGGAGAGGGATGTGCACCTCAGGGAGAGGGATGTGCACCTCAGGGGGAGGGATGTACACCTCAGGGAGAGGGATGTGCACCTCAGGGAGAGGGATGTGCACCACAGGGAGAGGGATGTGCACCTCAGGGAGAGGGATGTGCACCTCAGGAAGAGGGATGTGCACCTCAGGGAGAGGGATGTACACCTCAGGGAGAGGGATGTGCACCTCAGGGAGAGGGATGTACACCTCAGGGGGAGGGATGTACACCTCAGGGAGAGGGATGTACACCTTAGGGGGAGGGATGTACACCTCAGGGAGAGGGATGTACACCTCAGGGAGAGGGATGTGCACCTCTGGGAGAGGGATGTGCACCTCAGGGAGTGGGATGTGCACCTCAGGGAGAGGGATGTGCACCTCAGGGAGAGGGATGTGCACCTCAGGGAGAGGGATGTACACCTCAGGGAGAGGGATGTGCACCTCAGGGAGAGGGATGTGCACCTCAGGGAGAGGGATGTGCACCTCAGGGAGAGGGATGTGCACCTCAGGGGGAGGGATGTACACCTCAGGGAGAGGGATGTGCACCTCAGGGAGAGGGATGTACACCTCAGGGAGAGGGATGTACACCTCAGGGAGAGGGATGTGCACCTCAGGGAGAGGGATGTGCACCTCAGGGAGTGGGATGTGCACCTCAGGGAGTGGGATGTGCACCTCTGGGAGAGGGATGTGCACCTCAGGGAGAGGGATGTGCACCACAGGGAGAGGGATGTGCACCTCAGGGAGAGGGATGTGCACCTCAGGGAGAGGGATGTGCACCTCAGGGAGAGGGATGTACACCTCAGGGAGAGGGATGTACACCTCAGGGAGAGGGATGTACACCTCAGGGAGAGGGATGTACACCTCAGGGAGAGGGATGTGCACCTCAGGGAGAGGGATGTGCCCCTCAGGGAGAGGGATGTGCACCACAGGGAGAGGGATGTACACCTCAGGGAGAGGGATGTACACCTCAGGGGGAGGGATGTACACCTCAGGGAGAGGGATGTACACCTCAGGGGGAGGGATGTGCACCTCAGGGAGAGGGATGTGCACCTCATGGAGAGGGATGTGCACCTCAGGGAGAGGGACGTGCAACAACAGGGAGAGGGATGTACACCTCAGGGAGAGGGATGTGCACCTCTGGGAGAGGGATGTGCACCTCAGGGAGAGGGATGTACACCTCAGGGGGAGGGATGTACACCTCAGGGAGAGGGATGTACACCTCAGGGGGAGGGATGTGCACCTCAGGGAGAGGGATGTGCACCTCATGGAGAGGGATGTGCACCTCAGGGAGAGGGACGTGCAACAACAGGGAGAGGGATGTACACCTCAGGGAGAGGGATGTGCACCTCTGGGAGAGGGATGTGCACCTCAGGGAGAGGGATGTGCACCTCAGGGAGAGGGATGTGCACCTCAGGGAGAGGGATGTGCACCACAGGGAGAGGGATGTGCACCTCAGGGAGAGGGATGTGCACCTCAGGAAGAGGGATGTGCACCTCAGGGAGAGGGATGTACACCTCAGGGAGAGGGATGTGCACCTCAGGGAGAGGGATGTACACCTCAGGGGGAGGGATGTACACCTCAGGGAGAGGGATGTACACCTTAGGGGGAGGGATGTACACCTCAGGGAGAGGGATGTACACCTCAGGGAGAGGGATGTGCACCTCTGGGAGAGGGATGTGCACCTCAGGGAGAGGGATGTGCACCACAGGGAGAGGGATGTACACCACAGGGAGAGGGATGTGCACCTCAGGGAGAGGGATATGCACCTCAGGGAGAGGGATGTGCACCTCAGGGAGAGGGATGTGCACCTCAGGGAGAGGGATGTACACCTCAGGGAGAGGGATGTGCCCCTCAGGGAGAGGGATGTGCACCTCAGGGAGAGGGATGTGCACCTCTGGGAGAGGGATGTACACCTCAGGGAGAGGGATGTGCCCCTCAGGGAGAGGGATGTGCACCTCAGGGAGAGGGATGTACACCTCAGGGAGAGGGATGTACACCTCAGGGAGAGGGATGTGCCCCTCAGGGAGAGGGATGTGCACCTCTGGGAGAGGGATGTACACCTCAGGGAGAGGGATGTGCCCCTCAGGGAGAGGGATGTGCACCTCAGGGAGAGGGATGTACACCTCAGGGGGAGGGATGTACACCTCAGGGAGAGGGATGTACACCTCAGGGGGAGGGATGTACACCTCAGGGAGAGGGATGTACACCTTAGGGGGAGGGATGTACACCTCAGGGAGAGGGATGTACACCTCAGGGAGAGGGATGTGCACCTCTGGGAGAGGGATGTGCACCTCAGGGAGTTGGATGTGCACCTCAGGGAGAGGGATGTGCACCTCAGGGAGAGGGATGTGCACCTCAGGGAGAGGGATGTACACCTCAGGGAGAGGGATGTGCACCTCAGGGAGAGGGATGTGCACCTCAGGGAGAGGGATGTGCACCTCAGGGAGAGGGATGTGCACCTCAGGGGGAGGGATGTACACCTCAGGGAGAGGGATGTGCACCTCAGGGAGAGGGATGTACACCTCAGGGAGAGGGATGTGCACCTCAGGGAGAGGGATGTGCACCTCAGGGAGAGGGATGTGCACCTCAGGGAGTGGGATGTGCACCTCAGGGAGTGGGATGTGCACCTCTGGGAGAGGGATGTGCACCTCAGGGAGAGGGATGTGCACCACAGGGAGAGGGATGTGCACCTCAGGGAGAGGGATGTGCACCTCAGGGAGAGGGATGTGCACCTCAGGGAGAGGGATGTACACCTCAGGGAGAGGGATGTACACCTCAGGGAGAGGGATGTACACCTCAGGGAGAGGGATGTACACCTCAGGGAGAGGGATGTGCACCTCAGGGAGAGGGATGTGCCCCTCAGGGAGAGGGATGTGCACCACAGGGAGAGGGATGTACACCTCAGGGAGAGGGATGTGCACCTCAGGGAGAGGGATGTGCACCTCAAGCAGAGGGATGTGCACCTCAAGCAGAGGGATGTGCACCTCAAGCAGAGGGATGTGCACCTCAGGGAGAGGGATGTACACCTCAGGGAGAGGGATGTACACCTCAGGGAGAGGGATGTGCACCTCAGGGAGAGGGATGTGCACCTCAGGGAGAGGGATGTGCACCTCATGGAGAGGGATGTGCACCTCAGGGAGAGGGATGTGCACCACAGGGAGAGGGATGTGCACCTCAGGGAGAGGGATGTGCACCTCAGGGAGAGGGATGTGCACCTCAGGGAGAGGGATGTACACCTCAGGGAGAGGGATGTGCACCTCAGGGAGAGGGATGTACACCTCAGGGGGAGGGATGTACACCTCAGGGAGAGGGATGTACACCTCAGGGGGAGGGATGTGCACCTCAGGGAGAGGGATGTGCACCTCATGGAGAGGGATGTGCACCTCAGGGAGAGGGACGTGCAACAACAGGGAGAGGGATGTACACCTCAGGGAGAGGGATGTGCACCTCTGGGAGAGGGATGTGCACCTCAGGGAGAGGGATGTGCACCTCAGGGAGAGGGATGTGCACCTCAGGGAGAGGGATGTGCACCACAGGGAGAGGGATGTGCACCTCAGGGAGAGGGATGTGCACCTCAGGAAGAGGGATGTGCACCTCAGGGAGAGGGATGTACACCTCAGGGAGAGGGATGTGCACCTCAGGGAGAGGGATGTACACCTCAGGGGGAGGGATGTACACCTCAGGGAGAGGGATGTACACCTTAGGGGGAGGGATGTACACCTCAGGGAGAGGGATGTACACCTCAGGGAGAGGGATGTGCACCTCTGGGAGAGGGATGTGCACCTCAGGGAGAGGGATGTGCACCACAGGGAGAGGGATGTACACCACAGGGAGAGGGATGTGCACCTCAGGGAGAGGGATATGCACCTCAGGGAGAGGGATGTGCACCTCAGGGAGAGGGATGTGCACCTCAGGGAGAGGGATGTACACCTCAGGGAGAGGGATGTGCCCCTCAGGGAGAGGGATGTGCACCTCAGGGAGAGGGATGTGCACCTCTGGGAGAGGGATGTACACCTCAGGGAGAGGGATGTGCCCCTCAGGGAGAGGGATGTGCACCTCAGGGAGAGGGATGTACACCTCAGGGAGAGGGATGTACACCTCAGGGAGAGGGATGTGCCCCTCAGGGAGAGGGATGTGCACCTCTGGGAGAGGGATGTACACCTCAGGGAGAGGGATGTGCCCCTCAGGGAGAGGGATGTGCACCTCAGGGAGAGGGATGTGCACCTCTGGGAGAGGGCTGTGCACCTCAGGGAGAGGGATGTGCACCTCAGGGAGAGGGATGTGCACCTAAGGGAGAGGGATGTACACCTCAGGGAGAGGGATGTGCACCTCAGGGAGAGGGATGTGCACCTCAGGGAGAGGGATGTGCACCTCAGGGAGAGGGATGTGCACCTCAGGGAGAGGGATGTGCACCTCAGGGAGAGGGATGTGCACCTCAGGGAGAGGGATGTGCACCTCAGGGAGAGGGATGTGCACCTCATGGAGAGGGATGTGCACCTCAGGGAGAGGGATGTGCACCACAGGGAGAGGGATGTGCACCTCAGGGAGAGGGATGTGCACCTCAGGGAGAGGGATGTGCACCTCAGGGAGAGGGATGTACACCTCAGGGAGAGGGATGTACACCTCAGGGAGAGGGATGTACACCTCAGGGAGAGGGATGTGCACCTCAGGGAGAGGGATGTGCACCTCAGGGAGAGGGATGTGCACCTCAGGGAGAGGGATGTGCACCTCAGGGAGAGGGATGTGCACCTCATGGAGAGGGATGTGCACCTCAGGGAGAGGGATGTGCACCACAGGGAGAGGGATGTGCACCTCAGGGAGAGGGATGTGCACCTCAGGGAGAGGGATGTGCACCTCAGGGAGAGGGATGTACACCTCAGGGAGAGGGATGTACACCTCAGGGAGAGGGATGTACACCTCAGGGAGAGGGATGTGCACCTCAGGGAGAGGGATGTGCACCTCAGGGAGAGGGATGTGCACCTCCGGGAGAGGGATGTGCACCTCAGGGAGAGGGATGTGCACCTCAGGGAGAGGGATGTGCACCACAGGGAGAGGGATGTGCACCTCAGGGAGAGGGATGTGCACCTCAGGGAGAGGGATGTGCACCTCATGGAGAGGGATGTGCACCTCAGGGAGAGGGATGTACACCTCAGGGAGAGGGATGTGCACCTCAGGGAGAGGGGTGTGCACCTCATGGAGAGGGATGTGCACCTCAGGGAGAGGGATGTGCACCTCAGGGAGAGGGGTGTGCACCTCATGGAGAGGGATGTGCACCTCAGGGAGAGGGATGTGCACCTCAGGGAGAGGGATGTGCACCTCAGGGAGAGGGATGTGCACCTCAGGGAGAGGGGTGTGCACCTCATGGAGAGGGATGTGCACCTCAGGGAGAGGGATGTGCACCTCATGGAGAGGGATGTGCACCTCAGGGAGAGGGATGTGCACCTCAGGGAGAGGGATGTACACCTCAGGGAGAGGGATGTGCACCTCAGGGAGTGGGATGTGCACCTCTGGGAGAGGGATGTGCACCTCAGGGAGAGGGATGTGCACCTCAGGGAGAGGGATGTACACCTCAGGGAGAGGGATGTGCACCTCAGGGGGAGGGATGTACACCTCAGGGAGAGGGATGTGCACCTCAGGGAGAGGGATGTACACCTCAGGGAGAGGGATGTGCACCTCAGGGAGAGGGATGTGCACCTCAGGGAGTGGGATGTGCACCTCAGGGGGAGGGATGTACACCTCAGGGAGAGGGATGTGCACCTCAGGGAGAGGGATGTACACCTCAGGGAGAGGGATGTGCACCTCAGGGAGAGGGATGTGCACCTCAGGGAGAGGGATGTGCACCTCAGGGAGAGGGATGTGCACCTCAGGGGGAGGGATGTACACCTCAGGGAGAGGGATGTGCACCTCAGGGAGAGGGATGTACACCTCAGGGAGAGGGATGTACACCTCAGGGAGAGGGATGTGCACCTCAGGGAGAGGGATGTGCACCTCAGGGAGTGGGATGTGCACCTCAGGGAGTGGGATGTGCACCTCTGGGAGAGGGATGTGCACCTCAGGGAGAGGGATGTGCACCACAGGGAGAGGGATGTGCACCTCAGGGAGAGGGATGTGCACCTCAGGGAGAGGGATGTGCACCTCAGGGAGAGGGATGTACACCTCAGGGAGAGGGATGTACACCTCAGGGAGAGGGATGTACACCTCAGGGAGAGGGATGTACACCTCAGGGAGAGGGATGTGCACCTCAGGGAGAGGGATGTGCACCTCAGGGAGAGGGATGTGCACCTCAGGGAGAGGGATGTGCACCTCAGGGAGAGGGATGTGCACCTCAGGGAGAGGGATGTGCACCTGAGGGAGAGGGATGTGCACCTCAGGGAGAGGGATGTGCACCTCAGGGAGAGGGATGTACACCTCAGGGAGAGGGATGTGCACCTCAGGGAGAGGGATGTGCACCTCAGGGAGAGGGATGTGCACCTCAGGGAGAGGGATGTGCACCTCAGGGGGAGGGATGTACACCTCAGGGAGAGGGATGTGCACCTCAGGGAGAGGGATGTACACCTCAGGGAGGGGGATGTACACCTCAGGGAGAGGGATGTGCACCTCAGGGAGTGGGATGTGCACCTCTGGGAGAGGGATGTGCACCTCAGGGAGAGGGATGTGCACCTCAGGGAGAGGGATGTACACCTCAGGGAGAGGGATGTGCACCTCAGGGGGAGGGATGTACACCTCAGGGAGAGGGATGTGCACCTCAGGGAGAGGGATGTACACCTCAGGGAGAGGGATGTACACCTCAGGGAGAGGGATGTGCACCTCAGGGAGTGGGATGTGCACCTCAGGGAGAGGGATGTGCACCTCAGGGAGAGGGATGTGCACCTCAGGGAGAGGGATGTACACCTCAGGGAGAGGGATGTGCACCTCAGGGAGAGGGATGTGCACCTCAGGGAGAGGGATGTGCACCTCAGGGAGAGGGATGTGCACCTCAGGGGGAGGGATGTACACCTCAGGGAGAGGGATGTGCACCTCAGGGAGAGGGATGTACACCTCAGGGAGAGGGATGTACACCTCAGGGAGAGGGATGTGCACCTCAGGGAGAGGGATGTGCACCTCAGGGAGTGGGATGTGCACCTCAGGGAGTGGGATGTGCACCTCTGGGAGAGGGATGTGCACCTCAGGGTGAGGGATGTGCACCACAGGGAGAGGGATGTGCACCTCAGGGAGAGGGATGTGCACCTCAGGGAGAGGGATGTGCACCTCAGGGAGAGGGATGTACACCTCAGGGAGAGGGATGTACACCTCAGGGAGAGGGATGTACACCTCAGGGAGAGGGATGTGCACCTCAGGGAGAGGGATGTGCACCTCAGGGAGAGGGATGTGCACCTCAGGGAGAGGGATGTGCACCTCAGGGAGAGGGATGTGCATCTCAGGGAGAGGGATGTGCACCTCAGGGAGAGGGATGTGCACCTCAGGGAGAGGGATGTGCACCTCAGGGAGAGGGATATACACCTCAGGGAGAGGGATGTGCACCTCAGGGAGAGGGATGTGCACCTCAGGGAGAGGGATGTGCACCTCAGGGAGAGGGATGTACACCTCAGGGAGAGGGATGTGCACCTCAGGGAGAGGGATGTGCACCTCAGGGAGAGGGATGTGCACCTCAGGGAGAGGGATGTGCACCTCAGGGAGAGGGATGTGCATCTCAGGGAGAGGGATGTGCACCTCAGGGAGAGGGATGTGCACCTCAGGGAGAGGGATGTGCACCTCAGGGAGAGGGATATACACCTCAGGGAGAGGGATGTGCACCTCAGGGAGAGGGATGTGCACCTCAGGGAGAGGGATATACACCTCAGGGAGAGGGATGTACACCTCAGGGAGAGGGATGTGCACCTCAGGGAGAGGGATGTGCACCACAGAGAGAGGGATGTGCACCTCAGGGAGAGGGATGTGCACCTCAGGGAGAGGGATGTGCACCACAGAGAGAGGGATGTGCACCTCAGGGAGAGGGATGTGCACCTCAGGGAGAGGGATGTGCACCTCAGGGAGAGGGATGTGCACCTCAGGGAGAGGGATGTACACCTCAGGGAGAGGGATGTGCACCTCAGGGAGAGGGATGTACACCTCAGGGAGAGGGATGTGCACCTCAGGGAGAGGGATGTGCACCTCAGGGAGAGGGATGTGCACCTCAGGGAGAGGGATGTGCATCTCAGGGAGAGGGATGTGCACCTCAGGGAGAGGGATGTGCACCTCAGGGAGAGGGATGTGCACCTCAGGGAGAGGGATATACACCTCAGGGAGAGGGATGTGCACCTCAGGGAGAGGGATGTGCACCTCAGGGATAGGGATGTGCACCTCAGGGAGAGGGATATACACCTCAGGGAGAGGGATGTACACCTCAGGGAGAGGGATGTGCACCACAGAGAGAGGGATGTGCACCTCAGGGAGAGGGATGTGCACCTCAGGGAGAGGGATGTGCACAGCAGGGAGAGGGATGTGCACCTCAGGGAGAGGGATGTGCACCTCAGGGAGAGGGATGTGCACCTCAGGGAGAGGGATGTGCACCTCAGGGAGAGGGATGTGCACCTCAGGGGGAGGGATGTACACCTCAGGGAGAGGGATGTGCACCTCAGGGAGAGGGATGTGCACCACAGGGAGAGGGATGTGCACCTCAGGGAGAGGGATGTGCACCTCAGGAAGAGGGATGTGCACCTCAGGGAGAGGGATGTACACCTCAGGGAGAGGGATGTGCACCTCAGGGAGAGGGATGTACACCTCAGGGGGAGGGATGTACACCTCAGGGAGAGGGATGTACACCTTAGGGGGAGGGATGTACACCTCAGGGAGAGGGATGTACACCTCAGGGAGAGGGATGTGCACCTCTGGGAGAGGGATGTGCACCTCAGGGAGTGGGATGTGCACCTCAGGGAGAGGGATGTGCACCTCAGGGAGAGGGATGTGCACCTCAGGGAGAGGGATGTACACCTCAGGGAGAGGGATGTGCACCTCAGGGAGAGGGATGTGCACCTCAGGGAGAGGGATGTGCACCTCAGGGAGAGGGATGTGCACCTCAGGGGGAGGGATGTACACCTCAGGGAGAGGGATGTGCACCTCAGGGAGAGGGATGTACACCTCAGGGAGAGGGATGTACACCTCAGGGAGAGGGATGTGCACCTCAGGGAGAGGGATGTGCACCTCAGGGAGTGGGATGTGCACCTCAGGGAGTGGGATGTGCACCTCTGGGAGAGGGATGTGCACCTCAGGGAGAGGGATGTGCACCACAGGGAGAGGGATGTGCACCTCAGGGAGAGGGATGTGCACCTCAGGGAGAGGGATGTGCACCTCAGGGAGAGGGATGTACACCTCAGGGAGAGGGATGTACACCTCAGGGAGAGGGATGTACACCTCAGGGAGAGGGATGTACACCTCAGGGAGAGGGATGTGCACCTCAGGGAGAGGGATGTGCCCCTCAGGGAGAGGGATGTGCACCACAGGGAGAGGGATGTACACCTCAGGGAGAGGGATGTACACCTCAGGGGGAGGGATGTACACCTCAGGGAGAGGGATGTACACCTCAGGGGGAGGGATGTGCACCTCAGGGAGAGGGATGTGCACCTCATGGAGAGGGATGTGCACCTCAGGGAGAGGGACGTGCAACAACAGGGAGAGGGATGTACACCTCAGGGAGAGGGATGTGCACCTCTGGGAGAGGGATGTGCACCTCAGGGAGAGGGATGTACACCTCAGGGGGAGGGATGTACACCTCAGGGAGAGGGATGTACACCTCAGGGGGAGGGATGTGCACCTCAGGGAGAGGGATGTGCACCTCATGGAGAGGGATGTGCACCTCAGGGAGAGGGACGTGCAACAACAGGGAGAGGGATGTACACCTCAGGGAGAGGGATGTGCACCTCTGGGAGAGGGATGTGCACCTCAGGGAGAGGGATGTGCACCTCAGGGAGAGGGATGTGCACCTCAGGGAGAGGGATGTGCACCACAGGGAGAGGGATGTGCACCTCAGGGAGAGGGATGTGCACCTCAGGAAGAGGGATGTGCACCTCAGGGAGAGGGATGTACACCTCAGGGAGAGGGATGTGCACCTCAGGGAGAGGGATGTACACCTCAGGGGGAGGGATGTACACCTCAGGGAGAGGGATGTACACCTTAGGGGGAGGGATGTACACCTCAGGGAGAGGGATGTACACCTCAGGGAGAGGGATGTGCACCTCTGGGAGAGGGATGTGCACCTCAGGGAGTTGGATGTGCACCTCAGGGAGAGGGATGTGCACCTCAGGGAGAGGGATGTGCACCTCAGGGAGAGGGATGTACACCTCAGGGAGAGGGATGTGCACCTCAGGGAGAGGGATGTGCACCTCAGGGAGAGGGATGTGCACCTCAGGGAGAGGGATGTGCACCTCAGGGGGAGGGATGTACACCTCAGGGAGAGGGATGTGCACCTCAGGGAGAGGGATGTACACCTCAGGGAGAGGGATGTGCACCTCAGGGAGAGGGATGTGCACCTCAGGGAGAGGGATGTGCACCTCAGGGAGTGGGATGTGCACCTCAGGGAGTGGGATGTGCACCTCTGGGAGAGGGATGTGCACCTCAGGGAGAGGGATGTGCACCACAGGGAGAGGGATGTGCACCTCAGGGAGAGGGATGTGCACCTCAGGGAGAGGGATGTGCACCTCAGGGAGAGGGATGTACACCTCAGGGAGAGGGATGTACACCTCAGGGAGAGGGATGTACACCTCAGGGAGAGGGATGTACACCTCAGGGAGAGGGATGTGCACCTCAGGGAGAGGGATGTGCCCCTCAGGGAGAGGGATGTGCACCACAGGGAGAGGGATGTACACCTCAGGGAGAGGGATGTGCACCTCAGGGAGAGGGATGTGCACCTCAAGCAGAGGGATGTGCACCTCAAGCAGAGGGATGTGCACCTCAAGCAGAGGGATGTGCACCTCAGGGAGAGGGATGTACACCTCAGGGAGAGGGATGTACACCTCAGGGAGAGGGATGTGCACCTCAGGGAGAGGGATGTGCACCTCAGGGAGAGGGATGTGCACCTCATGGAGAGGGATGTGCACCTCAGGGAGAGGGATGTGCACCACAGGGAGAGGGATGTGCACCTCAGGGAGAGGGATGTGCACCTCAGGGAGAGGGATGTGCACCTCAGGGAGAGGGATGTACACCTCAGGGAGAGGGATGTGCACCTCAGGGAGAGGGATGTACACCTCAGGGGGAGGGATGTACACCTCAGGGAGAGGGATGTACACCTCAGGGGGAGGGATGTGCACCTCAGGGAGAGGGATGTGCACCTCATGGAGAGGGATGTGCACCTCAGGGAGAGGGACGTGCAACAACAGGGAGAGGGATGTACACCTCAGGGAGAGGGATGTGCACCTCTGGGAGAGGGATGTGCACCTCAGGGAGAGGGATGTGCACCTCAGGGAGAGGGATGTGCACCTCAGGGAGAGGGATGTGCACCACAGGGAGAGGGATGTGCACCTCAGGGAGAGGGATGTGCACCTCAGGAAGAGGGATGTGCACCTCAGGGAGAGGGATGTACACCTCAGGGAGAGGGATGTGCACCTCAGGGAGAGGGATGTACACCTCAGGGGGAGGGATGTACACCTCAGGGAGAGGGATGTACACCTCAGGGGGAGGGATGTACACCTCAGGGAGAGGGATGTACACCTTAGGGGGAGGGATGTACACCTCAGGGAGAGGGATGTACACCTCAGGGAGAGGGATGTGCACCTCTGGGAGAGGGATGTGCACCTCAGGGAGTTGGATGTGCACCTCAGGGAGAGGGATGTGCACCTCAGGGAGAGGGATGTGCACCTCAGGGAGAGGGATGTACACCTCAGGGAGAGGGATGTGCACCTCAGGGAGAGGGATGTGCACCTCAGGGAGAGGGATGTGCACCTCAGGGAGAGGGATGTGCACCTCAGGGGGAGGGATGTACACCTCAGGGAGAGGGATGTGCACCTCAGGGAGAGGGATGTACACCTCAGGGAGAGGGATGTGCACCTCAGGGAGAGGGATGTGCACCTCAGGGAGAGGGATGTGCACCTCAGGGAGTGGGATGTGCACCTCAGGGAGTGGGATGTGCACCTCTGGGAGAGGGATGTGCACCTCAGGGAGAGGGATGTGCACCACAGGGAGAGGGATGTGCACCTCAGGGAGAGGGATGTGCACCTCAGGGAGAGGGATGTGCACCTCAGGGAGAGGGATGTACACCTCAGGGAGAGGGATGTACACCTCAGGGAGAGGGATGTACACCTCAGGGAGAGGGATGTACACCTCAGGGAGAGGGATGTGCACCTCAGGGAGAGGGATGTGCCCCTCAGGGAGAGGGATGTGCACCACAGGGAGAGGGATGTACACCTCAGGGAGAGGGATGTGCACCTCAGGGAGAGGGATGTGCACCTCAAGCAGAGGGATGTGCACCTCAAGCAGAGGGATGTGCACCTCAAGCAGAGGGATGTGCACCTCAGGGAGAGGGATGTACACCTCAGGGAGAGGGATGTACACCTCAGGGAGAGGGATGTGCACCTCAGGGAGAGGGATGTGCACCTCAGGGAGAGGGATGTGCACCTCATGGAGAGGGATGTGCACCTCAGGGAGAGGGATGTGCACCACAGGGAGAGGGATGTGCACCTCAGGGAGAGGGATGTGCACCTCAGGGAGAGGGATGTGCACCTCAGGGAGAGGGATGTACACCTCAGGGAGAGGGATGTGCACCTCAGGGAGAGGGATGTACACCTCAGGGGGAGGGATGTACACCTCAGGGAGAGGGATGTACACCTCAGGGGGAGGGATGTGCACCTCAGGGAGAGGGATGTGCACCTCATGGAGAGGGATGTGCACCTCAGGGAGAGGGACGTGCAACAACAGGGAGAGGGATGTACACCTCAGGGAGAGGGATGTGCACCTCTGGGAGAGGGATGTGCACCTCAGGGAGAGGGATGTGCACCTCAGGGAGAGGGATGTGCACCTCAGGGAGAGGGATGTGCACCACAGGGAGAGGGATGTGCACCTCAGGGAGAGGGATGTGCACCTCAGGAAGAGGGATGTGCACCTCAGGGAGAGGGATGTACACCTCAGGGAGAGGGATGTGCACCTCAGGGAGAGGGATGTACACCTCAGGGGGAGGGATGTACACCTCAGGGAGAGGGATGTACACCTTAGGGGGAGGGATGTACACCTCAGGGAGAGGGATGTACACCTCAGGGAGAGGGATGTGCACCTCTGGGAGAGGGATGTGCACCTCAGGGAGAGGGATGTGCACCACAGGGAGAGGGATGTACACCACAGGGAGAGGGATGTGCACCTCAGGGAGAGGGATATGCACCTCAGGGAGAGGGATGTGCACCTCAGGGAGAGGGATGTGCACCTCAGGGAGAGGGATGTACACCTCAGGGAGAGGGATGTGCCCCTCAGGGAGAGGGATGTGCACCTCAGGGAGAGGGATGTGCACCTCTGGGAGAGGGATGTACACCTCAGGGAGAGGGATGTGCCCCTCAGGGAGAGGGATGTGCACCTCAGGGAGAGGGATGTACACCTCAGGGAGAGGGATGTACACCTCAGGGAGAGGGATGTGCCCCTCAGGGAGAGGGATGTGCACCTCTGGGAGAGGGATGTACACCTCAGGGAGAGGGATGTGCCCCTCAGGGAGAGGGATGTGCACCTCAGGGAGAGGGATGTGCACCTCTGGGAGAGGGCTGTGCACCTCAGGGAGAGGGATGTGCACCTCAGGGAGAGGGATGTGCACCTAAGGGAGAGGGATGTACACCTCAGGGAGAGGGATGTGCACCTCAGGGAGAGGGATGTGCACCTCAGGGAGAGGGATGTGCACCTCAGGGAGAGGGATGTGCACCTCAGGGAGAGGGATGTGCACCTCAGGGAGAGGGATGTGCACCTCAGGGAGAGGGATGTGCACCTCATGGAGAGGGATGTGCACCTCAGGGAGAGGGATGTGCACCACAGGGAGAGGGATGTGCACCTCAGGGAGAGGGATGTGCACCTCAGGGAGAGGGATGTGCACCTCAGGGAGAGGGATGTACACCTCAGGGAGAGGGATGTACACCTCAGGGAGAGGGATGTACACCTCAGGGAGAGGGATGTGCACCTCAGGGAGAGGGATGTGCACCTCAGGGAGAGGGATGTGCACCTCAGGGAGAGGGATGTGCACCTCAGGGAGAGGGATGTGCACCTCATGGAGAGGGATGTGCACCTCAGGGAGAGGGATGTGCACCACAGGGAGAGGGATGTGCACCTCAGGGAGAGGGATGTGCACCTCAGGGAGAGGGATGTGCACCTCAGGGAGAGGGATGTACACCTCAGGGAGAGGGATGTACACCTCAGGGAGAGGGATGTACACCTCAGGGAGAGGGATGTGCACCTCAGGGAGAGGGATGTGCACCTCAGGGAGAGGGATGTGCACCTCCGGGAGAGGGATGTGCACCTCAGGGAGAGGGATGTGCACCTCAGGGAGAGGGATGTGCACCACAGGGAGAGGGATGTGCACCTCAGGGAGAGGGATGTGCACCTCAGGGAGAGGGATGTGCACCTCATGGAGAGGGATGTGCACCTCAGGGAGAGGGATGTACACCTCAGGGAGAGGGATGTGCACCTCAGGGAGAGGGGTGTGCACCTCATGGAGAGGGATGTGCACCTCAGGGAGAGGGATGTGCACCTCAGGGAGAGGGGTGTGCACCTCATGGAGAGGGATGTGCACCTCAGGGAGAGGGATGTGCACCTCAGGGAGAGGGATGTGCACCTCAGGGAGAGGGATGTGCACCTCAGGGAGAGGGGTGTGCACCTCATGGAGAGGGATGTGCACCTCAGGGAGAGGGATGTGCACCTCATGGAGAGGGATGTGCACCTCAGGGAGAGGGATGTGCACCTCAGTCCTACCTTTCATAAGGGTGTGCTGGACAGCCTGCCCTATATCATATCGACAACGATAATTGTAATTAATGTATGTTTTCAGAAATAATCTGGATTGTGTGCTTCGATCGTAGCCTCTGTTCTTCCAGCGCCCCCGAGAAGACCTCTCACCTTGTTGTCACAGGCGCCCGCCGACGTTTGCTGGAGGACGTGGATGACGTGAGCGATGATGAGAGGTCCGCGCGGCCATCGATCCAGGCGGACGCCTGACCGTGACCTGGCGAGTCGAGCTGTCATCATGCAATGCAAACTTTTGTATATTACGCAATAAACGACTTAATTTTTGCTTCTTTGAAGCGGTGTCTGAAGTAATTCCCCGCTTAATTAAGTTAATGCCGAAATATGACGTTTTGAATGAACGGTGGAGGCAGAGATGATGCTCTGAATGTAGGGTGGAGGCAGAGATGACGCTCTGAATGAAGGGTGGAGGCAGAGATGACGCTCTGAATGAAGGGTGGAGGCAGAGATGACGCTCTGAATGTAGGGTGGAGGCAGAGATGACGCTCTGAATGAAGGGTGAAGGCAGAGATGACGCTCTGAATGAAGGGTGGAGGCAGAGATGACGCTCTGAATGAAGGGTGGAGGCAGAGATGACGCTCTGAATGAAGGGTGGAGGCAGAGATGACGCTCTGAATGAAAGGTGGAGGCAGAGATGACGCTCTGAATGAAGGGTGGAGGCAGAGATGACGCTCTGAATGAAGGGTGGAGGCAGAGATGACGCTCTGAATGAAAGGTGGAGGCAGAGATGACGCTCTGGTTGAAAGGTGGAGGCAGAGATGACGCTCTGAATGAAGGGTGGAGGCAGAGATGACGCTCTGATTGAAGGGTGGAGGCAGAGATCACGCTCTGAATGAAGGGTGGAGGCAGAGATGACGCTCTGAATGAAGGGTGGAGGCAGAGATGACGCTCTGAATGTAGGGTGGAGGCAGAGATGACGCTCTGAATGAAGGGTGGAGGCAGAGATGACGCTCTGAATGAAGGGTGGAGGCAGAGATGACGCTCTGATTGAAGGGTGGAGGCAGAGATGACGCTCTGAATGAAGGGTGGAGGCAGAGATGACGCTCTGAATGAAGGGTGGAGGCAGAGATGACGCTCTGAATGTAGGGTGGAGGCAGAGATGACGCTCTGAATGAAGGGTGGAGGAAGAGATGACGCTCTGATTGAAGGGTGGAGGCAGAGATGACGCTCTGAATGAAGGGTGGAGGCAGAGATGACGCTCTGAATGAAGGGTGGAGGCAGAGATGACGCTCTGAATGAAGGGTGGAGGCAGAGATTACGCTCTGAATGAAGGGTGGAGGCAGAGATGACGCTCTGAATGAAGGGTGGAGGCAGAGATGACGCTCTGAATGAAGAGTGGAGGCAGAGATGACGCTCTGAATGAAGGGTGAAGGCAGAGATGACGCTCTGAATGAAGGGTGGAGGCAGAGATGACGCTCTGAATGAAGGGTGGAGGCAGAGATGACGCTCTGAATGAAGGGTGGAGGAAGAGATGACGCTCTGAATGAAGGGTGAAGGCAGAGATGACGCTCTGAATGAAGGGTGGAGGCAGAGATGACGCTCTGAATGAAGGGTGGAGGCAGAGATGACGCTCTGAATGAAGGGTGAAGGCAGAGATGACGCTCTGAATGAAGGGTGGAGGCAGAGATGACGCTCTGAATGAAGGGTGGAGGCAGAGATGACGCTCTGAATGAAGGGTGGAGGAAGAGATGACGCTCTGAATGAAGGGTGAAGGCAGAGATGACGCTTTGAATGAAGGGTGGAGGAAGAGATGACGCTCTGAATGAAGGGTGAAGGCAGAGATGACGCTCTGAATGAAGGGTGGAGGCAGAGATGACACTCTGAATGAAGGGTGGAGGAAGAGATGACGCTCTGAATGAAGGGTGAAGGCAGAGATGACGCTCTGAATGAAGGGTGGAGGCAGGGGTGACGCTCTGAATGAAGGGTGGAGGCAGAGATGACGCTCTGAATGAAGGGTGGAGGCAGAGATGACGCTCTGAATGAAGGGTGGAGGAAGAGATGACGCTCTGAATGAAGGGTGAAGGCAGAGATGACGCTCTGAATGAAGGGTGGAGGCAGAGATGACGCTCTGAATGAAGGGTGGAGGCAGAGATGACGCTCTGAATGAAGGGTGAAGGCAGAGATGACGCTCTGAATGAAGGGTGGAGGCAGAGATGACGCTCTGAATGAAGGGTGGAGGAAGAGATGACGCTCTGAATGAAGGGTGAAGGCAGAGATGACGCTCTGAATGAAGGGTGGAGGCAGAGATGACGCTCTGAATGAAGGGTGGAGGCAGAGATGACGCTCTGAATGAAGGGTGAAGGCAGAGATGACGCTCTGAATGAAGGGTGGAGGCAGAGATGACGCTCTGAATGAAGGGTGAAGGCAGAGATGACGCTCTGAATGAAGGGTGGAGGCAGAGATGACGCTCTGAATGAAGGGTGGAGGCAGAGATGACGCTCTGAATGAAGGGTGAAGGCAGAGATGACGCTCTGAATGAAGGGTGGAGGCAGAGATGACGCTCTGAATGAAGGGTGGAGTCATAGATGACGCTCTGAATGAAGGGTGGAGGCAGAGATGACGCTCTGAATGAAGGGTGGAGGAAGAGATGACGCTCTGAATGAAGGGTGAAGGCAGAGATGACGCTTTGAATGAAGGGTGGAGGAAGAGATGACGCTCTGAATGAAGGGTGAAGGCAGAGATGACGCTCTGAATGAAGGGTGGAGGCAGAGATGACGCTCTGAATGAAGGGTGGAGGAAGAGATGACGCTCTGAATGAAGGGTGAAGGCAGAGATGACGCTCTGAATGAAGGGTGGAGGCAGGGGTGACGCTCTGAATGAAGGGTGGAGGCAGAGATGACGCTCTGAATGAAGGGTGGTGGCAGAGATGACGCTCTGAATGAAGGGTGGAGGCAGAGATGACGCTCTGAATGAAGGGTGGAGGCAGAGATGACGCTCTGAATGAAGGGTGAAGGCAGAGATGACGCTCTGAATGAAGGGTGGAGGCAGAGATGACGCTCTGAATGAAGGGTGGAGGCAGAGATGACGCTCTGAATGAAGGGTGGAGGCAGGGGTGGCGCGCTGAATGAAGGGTGGAGGCAGAGATGACGCTCTGAATGAAGGGTGGAGGCAGAGATGACGCTCTGAATGAAGGGTGGAGGCAGAGATGACGCTCTGATTGAAGGGTGGAGGCAGAGATGACGCTCTGAATGAAGGGTGGAGGCAGAGATGACGCTCTGAATGAAGGGTGAAGGCAGAGATGACGCTCTGAATGAAAGGTGGAGGCAGAGATGACGCTCTGAATGAAGGGTGGAGGCAGGGGTGGCGCGCTGAATGAAGGGTGGAGGCAGAGATGACGCTCTGAATGAAGGGTGGAGGCAGAGATGACGCTCTGAATGAAGGGTGGAGGCAGAGATGACGCTCTGATTGAAGGGTGGAGGCAGAGATGACGCTCTGAATGAAGGGTGAAGGCAGAGATGACGCTCTGAATGAAGGGTGGAGGCAGGGGTGGCGCGCTGAAGGCATATACTCTCAGACCCCGGTAATCCGACACATTCGGTTACACCGAATTTGTGTCGGATTAACAAATTCAGAAATCCCAGGAGGGGGGGGGGGTTAATTGTTTAATGGCGGGAGCGTTTCTTGAAGCGATTGAACCACCCTGAAGAGTACTTAAGATCAGCTGGTACACTGAGGTCGTGACTGAAGACTTTGGCTTTAGTTATAAGTATTTCGTCAGTGACTGTAGCACCCTCAGAGCATCGTTGAACCATGTGAATAGAGAGCATTGTCCATGGAGGCATGTTCATTTTCTGAATCTTTGGAGACAGCCAGTCACTTGTCTTTTTTGCGGAAGATACCGCTAACGGTAGACCTGCCGACAGATTTCCCAACACACCAGTGAAATGGATGCTCGAGTTGCGTCTTTAGTGGGTGTTCATTCTTGTAGAGGCAGATCTGGCGTGTCGCGTGTTGACGGTACAAAGACAAATGTGTCATGACGTTATCCAATTCAAAAAACCCTTTTATTTTTTAATGATTGCCGCCTGAATGCTCTTTGATATCTGTAAAACAAAGACATCACACCGTCAGGTGTCGACGCTTGAAAGCAATAACCATCAGTGTTAATCCTTTGTGTGTGAGGAGTCCACCGGCCACTAATCACAACAAAAGAATGAAGCGAAAGCCAATTAACACGGCGCGGCTTCACGGCCATTTGGTCGGATAAACGAGAGAAATAAGCACTTTGGTTGCAGAAAAGCTGTGTCGGTGTCGGAAAGCGAATGTCGGATTAAATGGGGCAATTAGCATTGGGGAAATCCGTTACAGGTCGGACAGTGTCGGATAGCGGGGTTTCCGGATAAACGGGGTCTGACTGTACAAGTATATATATTAAGTAGGTTTTTCCTAGTCATCTGGACTGGTTCTCTAAGATGCAACGACAGACAATATATACACATAAGATGTCATATGTTTATTACACAAAGTTCCCATGGCTTCAGGTAGCCGTCCATGTTCACACAACGAAAATATGCAATCGATAATAAATGGTTGAGTTAGGGTGAGAGTCGAAAGGTGTCACGTGACGTCTCACACGTGCTGGGGCTGGCGGCAGACTATGGTAATAGTATGGTGTCTACTCTTCGTAGCCTTCAGGGAGCGCGTTGTCCTTGTTGTGGAACAGGCTGTGGTTACCATCGCCCCACGGGAACATCTGCAAACACAACGACATCTCATTGCCTCACATTGAACAACGACCTTCAAGGGTATTGTGCCAAACATACAAGAATATTACACAACTAACACATCACACCTAGATTCCTTTCGGAATTATTCCATTCTTCAGGAGAGAATATTAAGATCGGGGGGTTATTACACCAAGTGGCTGTAGACAGGCACGCTGTGGGCAGGAGCTGTGGACAGGCGCGGTGCGGACAGGGCGTCGTTATTATAATGTAGAACTTTCATGTCCCGATCGAACCACTGGAATTGACAGCGCTGATAAAAACCACACTTTGTTTTGGCCAACCGACCGACCAGATTTTTGACGATTCTGAGTAACTGAGCCATTTACTGTTGACATCGCCGCCCAACTCGCCATCTCTGGTTTGACAACAGTCGCCCCTCCCCCCCCCCCCCCCCACCCTGTAGCTACTGTTGGTCATGCGACCTACAAATAGTCGCATGTTTTATTCAATGACATACAGACCCATACGAATAGCCTCTACGAAAACGTATTGCATCTTAGTTTAAGTTTTACCCTTTGATGACCTCACTGACTAATAAACACCCTGAGCAAGGAGCCAATTGCTCGTTAGGTGTGTAATGGATGTTATAGATATATAACTAGCATGCTGACCTTTGACCGGAGCTGTAGATGTTCGTAGGGCACGAAGTCTGGTCTGTGGTGGTGGGCGCGGTGCTCACTCTCCTTCATCTCGGCGTTGATGTAGCACACAGCCACGCCCGGCACAGCTACCAGGAAGGACAGCAGCTTCCACATACGGCTGCCACCTGCAATAACCAAGGCATGCATGTTAATATTGTAAGGTTTCATTGGTACACAGTACGGTCATGAGACAAGGTCAGGTCAGGATAACAGAACAAATGTGAAAGATTTACCGACATGTCTTTATTTGGACATTGGCAAAAACCTCTACGTCACAACTCATTCCCCAAACGTCAAAGCTACCGACAAATCCCCAACACTCCCTCTGTAAAATATCTTGAAAAGACCGATGCAAGTGAAAAATGTTTTTTATTGTTAAGATGAATTTGATAGCTAGAGCGAGTAGAAGATTAAACTAGAACTAGGGTATATAGAAATATGATATTTAGCCCAAGTGTGCCTCAGGATCAGTCAGAATTCCAAAATGGGCATATTCTGTGTGAACAGAGTGGGCCCCTTGAACATGCATGTGGACAAATAGGTTAGCCTGGGGGCACTCTGCTCAAGGCCCATAATTGGGAGGAGGTCGAAAACTATAATTACTGGCACTTGTACCAAAGCCTAACCCATAAACACAGTGTGGACTAATTAAGGGACTATTCCCTCTTAAAGTCAAATTCACAATTGCCATTCCCTGCCCTTGTATTTTCATTAAAACTTAAGCAATCACAGAAACCTATGGACTAGACTAATCTATGCCTATGCTTAGACGGTAACTGGATGTTTCGCCTGCAGGCTTTTTCACCCCTAGCAGCCCAACTGCCCTGCTGCACCTCATGCTGGTAGGCTTACCAGGTCTTGGTGTGAATCCCATCGTTAGGAGAACGTTATGACCTGCTCTGGCCAGTGCCACTGTAACAGGCAATCTTGACGTCTTTTATATTTTTCAAGGCATTGTGCTGGCAATTACATACGTTTTTCTAACTTTTTACACACTAATTTCCCTTATGGCAAGCCTTCAACTTCAACACACTTAAATGCTCCAATATTCATCAAAAATCCTGCCAACCATCAAACCAAACCCATGCTTGCTGCCTGTAGAAAATGTCACTCCCAGTTTTCCACTGGTGGCAAGGATACCTTTGGTTAGACAGAGCATTGCAGCGAATATTATCACATATAAGGTGCATAATTACTAACTATCTAACCAAATATGTACCTCTTCAGAATCTTTATAGAATTTACTGACCTGGCCAAAAGAAAATATGCTTACTTTGATTTATTCTGCTAACTTGCAATGTCAGGACTTTTTCTGTCCAACTTTGTTTGCTTGCGTCTGTACATGAAAACATGCCATGCGATGCAATGCTGCAAATGCTGTCTGGCTTTAATGGCATTCAGTGTCACTGCCAGTGATCTAAGTTGATTGTGATTGACTATTGCAATAGTTTAATGAGTGGCCTACCTGCATGTCTCATTAAGAAATTACAGTGTGTCCAAAACGCGGCATCCAGGGTGGTACTAAATCTTAAAAAGTTTGAACATATAACGCCAGCTCTGAGACAGCTTCACTGGCTTCCAGTGCGGTTTCGAATTGATTTTAAAGTATTAATGATGGTTTTCAAGGCATTACATGATATGGCACCTGAATACATCAGTGAAATGATAATTAGAACGAATTGTGCTCGCTATAACTTGAGGTCCAACGAAGAAATTAAATTGAAGGTTCCCAAGGCCAATTGTAAGACACTTGGCAGACGTGCTTTTGCTGTCAATGCTCCAATGTTGTGGAACGCCCTACCAAGCGACCTTTGTTCGCTTGATACCTTAAGACAGTTTAAACAGGGCTTGAAAACTTACTTGTTCACTAAATTTATTGATGAAGGTTATTAGTGGTATGCATGTATTTCTTATTTCAGTGAGCTACCTATAACATGTTTATGGATAAGCAGGTATATTTTTGTAAATTACCCGGTTTACTTCAATGTACAGCGTCTTTGAACGGATTCATGGATTTGGCGCTGATATAAACCCAATAATATTAAGTGGCCTGCAGGGCCAACCAGAGGGCCATGGATTTCTAAGCATGGCCTGCTGTCTGAGAGCAGGGGGTGGTGAAAAAGATTTCTGGATTCCACAAGGGCTGTTTTGGCTCAAATATCATCACACACTCAAATGGGACTATAATACAGCTCCAGTCTTTGATGCAGCTCTGGCTCCTCTTTCCCACTTATCCATGATAGTATCAACATCCAGTCAAACAAAGCTGCTATGCTGATTATGTTTTCTTCCTCTCTGTGCCATTGAATAGCGTTGATGTGCTGCTCCAAAGATACTCTTTTAGTTTCGCTCTCCAGCCATCGTGTACATGTATTGACTCAAATACTCAGACAGCCCTACTTATATTACATGTACACAAAAGGTGTGAATAACACTGATGAGCATTTTGGCAGTTTGTTGCAATGTATTGTTTGTTTAGAGCCAATCTGGTCGACTGTCACACCACGCCACTATGTAACAAGTTGACGAGGCATTGAATTGTGGGCTGGTCATATAACAAGCAAAAATGACAGATGTGAGTCGCATTAGCACATAATAAATTAGAACTTATTTCAAAAATAATTACCCACTGACTTGAAATAAGTCCAAAAATGTGAGGTTCTACCAGTGTTTACACTCTTTTTTTTACCTCAAATGCACTTTTGGTAGCGAGCTCTTTGCTCCGCGAGTTCTCATGTGAAACAAAAACTTCCATTTCAACAGGCCATTCTTGCTAAAGTGAATACATCTGTACACAACTGAGGTAATTTTTTCATAGCTGTATATACCATGAACCTTCATAAAAATAATCAGGTCCCTCCATGAAGCAGAATTGCTGTTGCCATCAAAATTGCATTAGCTGCTTTCTCAGCAGTAGCGAATAAGTGATGCACAGCTTTACCAGCAAGCTTTACCGCCAGGTGGCATGGCATGAATCAACCAACCTTGTTTTTGAGGAGTCCGGGAACGAGCGTTTTTTTTCAAATGGCAGTGAATAGCAGAAGGTTTATTTTGGTGGAAATATGGTGGACCGATGAATCTTCAATCTTTGTGGGTAACTCTTCATAAATGTATACTCGACTTGAATATGTGAACCATATGTGTCGTCTCCATCACATTTTTATGGAAATGTTTGTTACTACCCCCTGCTATCGGATGACAGGCTGTAATTATTAATTTATGGCCCTCCGGTCCGCCCTGCGGCCGGTGGGCCAGGTTACAGGGCTAGCAAGATGGCATGATCCGCTACTGCCTAAACTGATTCGTTACTGCCTAATACAGTACCCTACAACATGGACCATTTTTAGACAGGTTGTTGCCATAGAATGGTCAACACTGATCAAGTTTGTTACATATAAAAAGAGCCTGCATTTCTGAAAAGAATGAGCCTAAGATGATGCACCAGCTCGTTAGAAAATATTCTCAATCAATTCTTAGACAAAAGTGATCCGCTACTGCCAGACAAGCTGTAGGCCTATAGATCTATATCGAACAGAAATAAAAAATTTAAACAGCATTTTCTGCCAATGGCGTGTCAACATGGAGAAATATTCTTTATGTCGTAAAAAAGGATAACATCACAGTACAAACGTAAGTTTGGTATCATTATAGTGTTGCTTTCTCACGTCAGTGATTTTTAGAGCGATTGGCGGATTGCAGCACAATCGCGGAAAAAATTATAGGCTGATGTGGGAGTGATGAGTCTACAGCATTCATGACTTTGATTTTATATGAGCATTTCCGCATGTTACACCGGCCCAGACACATGCACCCACTTTTTAAGCAAGTCAGTTGTTGATGCACAATCGTTTGTTGAAATTTGGCTTAATTTAGTTGGGATTTTATGTCTACGTGACCGTGACTGTTCCGATACTGCCATAGACGGATAATCAGTTCGGCCGTCAGTTCTTAGACGAGGCACGAGACAAGTCGTCGGTCACGCCTAGGTAGAGGCAACCTTCCCTTTCGTTGATACTTATTCGAATATGCAATGGTTATACTTCACCTCCATGTTCTCCTGCTGTTGCCGATGGCCCTTGGACGGTGGCGTACGTCCTGTAATTCAGTACTTGTCTCGCTAGCTTCGATGCCATTTTGTCTCCAACCACCTTCAACAACTGGCAAGGCCGTGTGCGTTTCTGATAAAATGCGAACTGTGGGACCGAAAATGGAAATTGCAGAGACTCTCGCGCGAAGATATGCTATATACGTTGAAAGAAGAGCGGCTCGATATTTTCTCAAGAGGGCTTTGGCGCTTCCATCGTGAGCTCTTCTGAAAGCCACAAATAACCGTACTTATTACCAGTATGAAATCGTAGAATAATTTAATTTAGCAAATTTTGACGGACTTTAACATTTAGAGTTTAACATTCGGAATTAAGCAATGTCAAGCACTGTGTATAGATAGGTTGACCTTCGTGCGCTGCAGGTTTGTCCCGGATGCCTAGAATTTGAGAATTTGAGAGGGGGGGGGGGGGCGGGGGTCCACTTTGAGTATGAAATTGTCACGACCGAAAGGGGGCGGCGGGCGGGTGTGGGGCCAAAATAAGAGGTCCGCATAATAATATAATATTAGGGAGGGGGTCAGACCCCTAAGACCCATAAGACCCCCGCCCAGATATCTTCATATTGCCCTTGCGGAGAGCTACAGCCAGCACCTGTGACCCCACAATTATCTACCAACGGGGGGGAGGGGGGGGGGCGACACAGGAGCCCCCCTTGGATCTACGCTTGAGATCGATCGTAGTGTTTTTCTGGCCTCTCGATAAAACTATGTACAACATAATATATCAATTACGCATACAGTTGGATAGATTTGCCTCAATCAAGTTTGAAAGCATGCTTAATGTTCACAAAATCGATCCTGAACGTCGGAAGCGTCCTGAAACTTAACTGAATTCATATGGTAGGCCAACTGGTTCGGTAGGGCCTGCATGCGAGTTACGTGTCACTGATCACAGTGTCACAGTGAAGATCGACGAGGGAGGGAGCTCATCCGGGGTCCCCGCCCCCCGCTCCATTTATTTTTTTTGACGAGGATGTATTTTGTCTCAGTGGAAAATGTACCCATTCTCGGCTGTATACCTGCACGTGGATCTTACCCCCGGGGACATGGCTCCACTCTCCCTCCCTCCCATTGACGCGACTGACCAAATGTGGTTTAAGCGTTCTGAATAGCCAACCATCCCCTTAACCCCCCCCCCCCCCTTCCCACCCGGCCCCATACCCTTTTAAATAATTCACGCTATTCAGTGTGTGCTACTATATGTTCACAAATTATGGATAATTGGTCTTCGATTTCGTCCGCAACCAATTCCCTGCTGCATGGTGGGAAGGAAAATAGTTAACGGGGAAATTTATATAAATAAAGTTGTTTAATATGTGTTTCGACGCGGTCTTTCGCCGTGAGCGTACGATATGGAAGTCGGGCTAGCCTGTCAAGCTCCCCGCACGGTGGCGCTACGCAACCTACGTTTTTATAATGCAGCCCTAGCGGAGTGATTTGAAGGCAGAGAGAGCTAGGCTGCGTCGATCTCCCGGCAGAGGGCGTTCCGCTTACGCTAGACTGATAGTGATGTGAGGAACGATCTTCCTCTGCAATCTCCGTACAGAGTAGCTTGTTAAGCAATCTACCGGTATATCAAAAATGGAGTTCCTTGCGCGAGGGCGATAATACGATAAGACTTATCGCCCTCGCGCAAGGAACCCAGCGGGGCTTGCGCAGCGCCACCCAGCGGCGCTTGAGGTTGTCGCCGATGGTAAACACCGAAAAGTGTGGCCGCCATGGCGGGTCGAATGTGTTTGCTGGACCTGCCAACAGAACTATTAGAAACATTGTACTATGATGACAGTCTGGATTTTAAGGACGTTTTGAATCTTGGTTTGACTTGTACCACGTTTCAAAAGATCTCGGATAGTAATGACTTATGGCGACAGAAATTTAGAGCCAGGTAAATTTGTAAACAGTATTCTGACATTACCAGGCCTGTCTCTAACTTATCATGATGGGGTGCCGTGCCCCCTTACTCGTTAGAGCCAGGCCGCATTTGCTGTCTTTGCGGTGTTGCAGCGCATATTTTTGCGTATAGGGCGCACAGTTTTTAACTAGCCGACAAAATATGGATCATTCCAGAATCCTTATGCAATTTACTGACCTGGCAGAGGAAAACTACTTTGATTTATTGTCCTAACTTGCAATGTCAGGGCTTTTTCTGGGCACATTTATTCGATCAGCGCCACCCGCGCCATTATGCACTGCGACACCGCAAAGACAGCAAATGCAGCCTGGCTCTAATGGCACCCAGTGATGCGTTGAAGGCAGGCCTGGTAAATTCTGACATTGGCGCAAGTGCCTACAGGCAAGCCAGCTTAGAACTCTAGGGAAGAGGGCTTGCCTGGGGGTACTTGTGCCAAATTCTGACAGTGACACTGTGACAGTGACAGTGTTACGTCGACGGGAGATACACTCCGTTTGAGTGGGTATACCGTTATGCAGTGCTGCACTATCACTGACTGAAGCAGTGAGCAGCTGGTGTTTAACTTTAAAATATGGTAGGTGGTCTAGAAATGGTATTAGGTAGACTATCTGTCTGTCTACCGCTAGATATGGATCTATGTACAAAGTTGCTTAAGTTGTAGCCTAAGGATGAAGGATGTTGGGCATTGGTTGACAGTGCAGTGACAGATCCAGGATCGTCTATTAAAGTTGCATGTCGAGTCCTTTCCCGCCAAATCTAAGCCAAGATGAAATTTATATCAAAATTTGCAGAAAACTTGAATATTTCATTCCATGAATTCAGAAACCTGATCAACATCACCGTTTCGGCTGCAGTGTAGCAAACGTGTCTATCCCGTGACACTACAGAACTCTGTCGCAGCATTGCTACTTATAATACAGCATCGCGAAGTATAAAAACTGATGACGTTTACCACTAAAATGAAAACTTGTGGTAAATTGATATCACGGGCAAGGCTAAGAGACACTATTTAGCCGTCTGGCATGGGTGGAGTATATATACAAAATAAATCTTGAATGATTCTTATTTGTATTTTGACCTCTTTAGTTTTGGCGGGAAATAGCTCGACATGCAACTTTAATATGAGGCTGCCATGCAAATTGGTTTGTAAACATTCACTGGCCAAATGTTTATATAGATCTACCTGTTTGATATCTTCTTTATAAGTATATCTTATGGTATTATTCTGGTATAATTTATTCAGGTCTATGATTATGACATTTGCTAATGGGTCACATATGTTTCTTCTGCTACCTGCCTCAAGCATACTTAAATCACTGTTAAAATATAATACCATAATATTTGATATTTGTAAGATATATGATGGCAAAGGGCAGTTCCAGGGGAGGGTCCAGGAGGTCTGGAGCCACCCCCCTCCTCCACTTTTTAGGAAGTATCCCTTTTTCACAATGCAAAATTGAGACCATCTTAGGTGGCATGGACCCCTCCAGTTGTCAAAAAATTGGACTGCAATTTTTAATGGATTTATAATTTTTCAAAATCCTGGATCTACCCCTGTAAAGGTGAGCGCATCTTCAATATCATAGATATATATTCAAATTCTATTTAACGATACCATTTAATTATTTGTTCTATGTATATTTATATATTGATACATTATGGAACACTAAATAAGCTTGTCATAATAATTGCAGATGGCCTGATATCTATGACAGATATGAAAATAATCAGCAATGGAGCTGGAAGAAGGAATTTCAAGTTTGTCACCAGTGTTGGAAGGCTGTTGGCCAGGAGCTGTCTACCATGTCTCAACGTTTTTACTTTTATGACAATGTTGGAGATGATGAGTTTGCAAATCTTGCTGCCATGCTCCAGCACCATGAGCGAGCCCCTTGGTTTGTTGTCAGCTCACTGATGGAAACTCTTAATGATGGCAATGAGTATGTCAATTATACTTGCATTACATATTACATGAACATGTACCTACAGGTACAGGACATCTAAGAAGAAATAATACATGTATGTCAGTGCACATCTTCATATAATTTCAAGTACACAATTTTGTTTAGGAAAAGGTCTTCCCCCCCCAATCCCCCTCTCCCACCAATCACTCATAATTATCCGGCTGTTGTGCAGATATTACTAATTATGGAAGTTATTATTGTCCAGAATTTTCCTTTTTGATAATGCTGGTATACAATTCCTTTGAGACTGATACTTTATTTTCAAATATGTGGTTGGTGCAAGTAAATCCCTGGTAGTTTTGATCATTTACCTTGCTTTTTTATTACTTTTTTTTTCAGCCATGTCAACCTTACTTTAAAATATTACTGTGAGCCAGCTTTACAGTTTATCCAGAAGTGTGTCATGGAGAAAGAATGGGTTGCATATCTGGAAGAGTCTGCTAAACCAGAGGCTTTAGAAAAAGGTAGACTGAGGCAATAATGATATATCACTATGTCACGAAGGATCTTTAATGATACAGTGTAACTGCTAGTTAACTATCAAAGTCTTTACATTGGCAAATTTATAACGTACCTTTCAGTACACTGACTTGTTTCATAAATGTGAATAGGAACCCAGGCTAGTTTAGCTGAACAGCATTTTTTAAGCACAGTTTAGACAGTATTTTCGTTTTATGTTATGTTCATTCATTAAGAAGTGTGACCTTAGCAAATTTGTTGGGCAATATTTGATGAGCTATCAACCATATCTTTTAGGAATCTATTTACAGACCAGTTTGTTTTATTTGGCAGTATGGTACAATTTGTCTGATTGAATATGTTTAGGTGTCGTGATGTTCGCTCAGTGGTGCCAGCCCACTGCCCGGATCCCGGCGTCTGACATCCATCATGCCCTTGACGACCTTGCCAACGAGACCCAGGTCTGTCTGGCCGCGCGCTGCCGAGGCCACCCCGCCTGTCACTCTCCCGTCGGAAACCACGTCACAGGTGGGACGCCATCACTGGCTGGTGTCGCACAGGGCTAGCACATTGCAGGTTGTAGTGAAATGATGGGCTGGAATACCAACGTTCCAACGGGAACTGTGTACTCTATAGTTATCGGAATCGGGATTGCGCACTAAGCAAGAGATGGTTAAAGTTGATATGCAGATTGCTTGGAATCTTACAAAATGTATGTCAAGGTAGCTGTCATACATGAAGGGATCTGCCTGGTAATAGTTCAAGACAAAATTTCATATAAATAAAATAAAGAAAATGTATTTCGGCAAGTACGCAATCACTGGTACCTGCGCAATTACTGCTCCACCTTCTATATACTAGTCAAGGAAATGTGGTTACTCTTCAGTATAATTAATTAATTAATTTGCAGAGTGAACGTGATGTAGACTGGTAAATGGTGAGTTTTTGCTGTTGCAGTCGTTATTAACCCCTGTGGTGTTTCCCCCTCAGTCCTGGCCGAGTCCAGATGGTCTCCTCAACACTGCCTTGATGTCATGAAAGCCCTCAACGTCGTCATGTTTGAAAAGCAAGGCTTTGTGGGAAATACAGACGACTACTACGCCCTTGAGAACTCGTACATAAACAAGGGACGTGTTGTTGAATTCATTAGGATGGTATTTACTTGCATGTCACATGACTACCGTATGATATAGTAACAACCAACTTTTAACTATTACGCTAGTATCTTGTTAAATCTTCGATGTTATGAATTATTTATACAATTGAAATATGA
>OZ025258.1:2025113-2074896 GCA_964019135.1 Arenicola marina | reverse complement strand
GGCCTCCCGTTTGACCAGTGCCCCCACCATAATGCCCCGGCCTCCCGTTTGACCAGTGCCCTGGCCTGCCGTTTGACCAGTGCCCCCACCATAATGCCCCGGCCTCCCGTTTGACCAGTGCCCCGGCCTCCCGTTTGACCAGTGCCCCCACCATAATGCCCCGGCCTCCCGTTTGACCAGTGCCCCGGCCTCCCGTTTGACCAGTGCCCCGGCCTCCGGTGTGACCAGTGCCCCGGCCTCCCGTTTGACCAGTGCCCCGGCCTCCCGTTTGACCAGTGCCCCGGCCTCCTGTTTGACCAGTGCCCCGTCTCCCGTTTGACCAGTGCCCCGGCCTCCCGTTTGACCAGTGCCCCGGCCTCCCGTTTGACCAGTGCCCCGGCCTCCCGTTTGACCAGTGCCCCGCCTCCCGTTTGACCAGTGCCCCGGCCTCCCGTTTGACCAGTGCCCTGCCCCTTCCAGGTGTTGGAGCGGCGGACGGGGATTCCCATCGCGCTGTGTGTGGTCTACCTGAGCGTGGCTCGTCGCCTGGGTGTGCTGCTCGAGCCCGTCGGCCTGCCCGCCCACTTCATGGTGCGCCTGCTGCAGCACCCACAGTAAGTCACCCGCCACCCCGCCAGGCCGTACCCCCGCCACCCCCAGGCCGCACCCCCGCCACCCCCAGGCCGCACCCCCGCCATCCCCTGGCCGCACCCCCGCCACCCCCAGCCGCACCCCCGCCACCCCCAGGCCGCACCCCCCGCCACCCCCAGGCTGCACCCCAGCCATCCTCAGGCCGCACCCCCGCCACCCCCGCCACCCCCGCCACCCCCGGGCCGCACCCCCGTCACCCCCAGGCTGCACCCCAGCCATCCTCGGCCACACCCCCACCACCCCCGCCACCCCCAGGCCGCACCCCCGCCACCCCCAGGCTGCACCCCAGCCATCCTCAGGCCGCACCCTCGCCACCCCCGCCAACCCCAGGCGGCACCCCCGCCTCCCAAGGGCCGCACCCCCGCCACCCCCAGGCCGCACCCCCGCCACCCACAGGCCGCACCCCCGCCACCCCCAGGCCGCACCCCCGCCCCCCCCAGGCCGCACCCCCGCCACCCCCAGGCCGCACCCCCAGGCCGCACCCCCGCCACCCCCAGGCCGCACCCCCGCCACTCCCAGACCGCACCCCCGCCACCCCCAGGCTGCACCCCAGCCATCCTCAGGCCGCACCCCCGCCACCCCCGCCACCCCCGCCACCCCCAGGCCGCACCCCCGTCAACCCAGGCTGCACCCTAGCCATCCTCAGGCCACACCCCCACCACCCCGAGGCCGCACCCCCGCCACCCCCAGGCTGCACCCCAGCCATCCTCAGGCCACACCCCCAGGCCGCACCCCCGCCACCCCCAGGCTGCACCCCAGCCATCCTCAGGCCGCACCCTCGCCACCCCCAGGCCGCACCCCTGCACCCCACCAGGCGACCTCGTGGGGCCTGCAGAATACCGTATACTTATATGACAAAGGGGATTCCCTGACAATGCTTATGCTATATGATGTAAAACCTAAGGACAGAGGATGGAGTTGCCTTGACCGGAATTGGGTTTGGGATATAAGCTTAAAACTATGTAGTCTAACTGAAACTATGGTGACGCGTGTTTGGCGCGTTGCCATGGGAATAAGCCCGCGACCTGTCTGTCTGTGGGTGACCCACGTGTCCTACATGTATCGCTGTACGTACAGGGGCGAGGTCCACGAGAGATACACATACATAGATGTGTTCAAGAAGGGTCGCTTCCTGGCCGAGGCGGAGTGTGACACCCGCGGCTACCCCCCAGAGGACCGGTCAATCTTTGACCCACAACCTCCCCTCAAGGTTAGTCCTCATTTAAGTCCTCGTGAATTTCAAAAGGAAATGAAGAAAGCGATCATACCCATAACTAGAGTTAGTTACCAACGGATGTGTCCCGCCAGTACCTTTTGATACCACTGCCCCCCAGTACCTGTCAGTACCCGCCAGTACCTCTCAGTATCCCCCAGTAGCTGTCGATACCCGCCAGTACCTCTCAGTACTCGCCAGTACCTCCTGTCTTTGCCAGTACTCACCAGTATCTGCCAATATCCGGCAGTACCTCTCAGTACCTCTCCCGCCAGTACCTCCTACTACCTCCTAATACCCGTCAGGACCTTTCAGTATCCGCCATTTTCTCCGTCTCTACCAGTATGTCTCCTGCCATTACATGCCAGTACCCACCAGTACCTACCAGTACCCGCCAGTAGCTACCAGTACCCGCCTGTTCCCGCCATTACCTCCCAGTACCCACCAGTACCGCCCAGTACCCGCCATTACCTCCCAGTATCCGCCAGTACCGCCAAGTACCCGCTATTACCTCCCAGTATCCACCAGTACCGCCAAGTACCCGCTATTACCTCCCAGTATCCACCAGTGCCGCCAAGTACCCGCTATTACCTCCCAGTATCCACCAGTACCCGCCATTACCTCCCAGTATCCACCAGTACCGCCAAGTACCCGCCATTACCTCCCAGTATCCACCAGTACCCGCCATTACCTCCCAGTATCCACCAGTACCCGCCATTACCTCCCAGTATCCACCAGTACCGTCACGTACCCGCTATTACCTCCCAGTATCCACCAGTACCCGCCATTACCTCTCAGTATCCACCAGTACCCGCCATTACCTCCCAGTATCCACCAGTACCGCCACGTACCCGCTATTACCTCCCGGTATCCACCAGTACCCGCCATTACCTCCCAGTATCCACCAGTACCCGCCATTACCTCCCAGTATCCACCAGTACCTACCAATACCCACCTGTACCTCCCAGTATCCACCAGTACCTCCCAGTATCCACCAGTACCCGCCATTACCTCCCAGTATCCACCAGTACCTACCAATACCCACCTGTACCTCCCAGTATCCACCAGTACCGCCCAGTACCCGCCATTACCTCCCAGTGTCCACCAGTACCGCCAAGTACCCGCTATTACCTCCCAGTATCCACCAGTACCCGCCATTACCTCCCAGTATCCACCAGTATCCACCAGTACCGCCAAGTACCCGCTATTACCTCCCAGTATCCACCAGTACCCGCCATTACCTCCCAGTATCGCCAAGTACTCGCTATTACCCGCCAGTACCCACCAGTACTCGCCATTACCTCCCAGTATCCACCAGTACCCGCCAGTACCTCCCAGTACCGTGTGGTTGCCGTTGATGTTCTGTCCAGGTGCTGGAGCGCATGTGTAACAACCTGAGGGCGCGGCCGCTGGACTACCGCCACCTGGCCGGGAGCCATGCCAGACAGCGGGCGCTGGAGCTCACGGAGATCATCTGCCCCTCGCTGGAGCGCCTGCTCACCCTGGCCCGGGTCTACCTGGAGGGAGAGGTTCACGCCAAGAGGGTAACTACAAGCCCGGGGGTAACTACCGGCCCTGGGGTAACTACCGGCCCGGGGGCAACTCCCGGCCCGGGGGCAACTCCCGGCCCGGGGGCAACTCCCGGCCCGGGGGTAACTACCGGCCCTGGGGTAACTCCCGGCCCTGAGGTAACTACCGGCCCGGGGATAACTACCGGCCCGGGGATAACTACCGGCCCTGGGGTAACTACGGGCCCTGGGGTAACTACCGGCCCTGGGATAACTACCGGCCCTGGGGTAACTACCGGCCCGGGGATAACTACCGGCCCTGGGGTAACTACCGGCCCTGGGGTAACTACCAGCCCGGGAATAACTACCGGCCCTTGGGTAACTACCGGCACTGGGGTAACTACCAGCCCTGGGGTAACTACCGGCCCGGGGGTAAATACCGGACCGGTGGTAACTACCGGACCGGTGGTAACTGCCGGACCGGCGGTAACTACTGGCCCTTGGGTGTCTACCGGCCCTTGGGTAACTACCGGCCCTTGGGTAACTACCGGCCCTTGAGTAATTACCAGCCCGGCGGTAACTACCGGCGCTTGGGTAACTACCGGCCCTGGGGTAATTACCAGCCCTGGGGTAACTACCGGCCCGGGGGTAACTACCGGCCCTGGGGTAACTACCGGCTCGGGGGTTACTACCGGCCCTGGGGTAACTACCGGCCCGGGGGCAACTCCCGGTCCGGGGGTAACTACCGGCCCTGGGGTAACTCCCGGCCCTGGGGTAACTACCGGCCCGGGGATAACTACCAGCCCGGGGATAACTACCGGCCCGGGGATAGCTACCGGCCCTCGGGTAACTACCGGCCTTGGGTACCGGCCCGGGGATAACTACCAGCCCGGGGGTAACTACCGGCCCTTGGGTAACTACCGGCCCTTGAGTAATTACCAGCCCGGAGTAACTACCGGCGCTTGGGTAACTACCGGCCCTGGGGTAATTACCAGCCCGGGGGTAACTACCCGCCCGGGGGGTAAATAAGATAGTATAGTAAGATAGTAAAGTGTTTCCGAGCGGTAATGTGTACTGACACCGTATCGCCACGGACCCACTGTTTGGAGGATAGTTTTGTGTAGCTGTGAGTGTGTTGTCTGCACGACAGGCTCTCCGGGTGCTGTGCAAGCTGGATGAACTCTGTTACACGGAGGCTAATGGGCAGGTCCTCATGGAGCTGCGCAGCTACGGCAGCATTCTGCGTGACGACCAGTGTCGCCGCGTGCGGGAGGCGCGGGCTCGCCAGGTACGTCACACCCACCCCACCCCCGGGACGACCAATCTCGCCGCGTGCGGGAGGCGCGGGCTCGCCAGGTACGTCACACCCACCCCACCCCCGGGACGACCAGTGTCGCCGCGTGCGGGAGGCGCAGGCTCGCCAGGTACGTCACACCCACCCCACCCCCGGGACGACCAGTGTCGCCGCGTGCGGGAGGCGCGAGCTCGCCAGGTACGTCACACCCACCCCACCCCCGGGACGACCAGTGTCGCCGCGTGCGGGAGGCGCGGGCTCGCCAGGTACGTCACACCCACCCAACCCCCGGGACAGCCAGTGTCGCCGCGTGCGGGAGGCGCAGGCTCGCCAGGTACGTCACACCCACCCCACCCCCGGGACGACCAGTGTCGCCGCGTGCGGGAGGCGCAGGCTCGCCAGGTACGTCACACCCACCCCACCCCCGGGACGACCAGTTTCGCCGCGTGCGGGAGGCGCGGGCTCGCCAGGTACGTCACACCCACCCCACCCCCGGGACGACCAGTGTCGCCGCGTGCGGGAGGCGCGGGCTCGCCAGGTACGTCACACCCACCCCACCCCCGGGACGACCAGTGTCGCCGCGTGCGGGAGGCGCGGGCTCGCCAGGTACGTCACACCCACCCCACCCCCGGGACGACCAGTGTCGCCGCGTGCGGGAGGCGCGGGCTCGCCAGGTACGTCACACCCACCCAACCCCCGGGACGGCCAGTGTCGCCGCGTGCGGGAGGCGCAGGCTCGCCAGGTACGTCACACCCACCCCACCCCCGGGCCGACCAGTGTCGCCGCGTGCGGGAGGCGCAGGCTCGCCAGGTACGTCACACCCACCCCACCCCCGGGACGACCAGTGTCGCCGCGTGCGGGAGGCGCGGGCTCGCCAGGTACGTCACACCCACCCCACCCCCGGGACGACCAGTGTCGCCGCGTGCGGGAGGCGCGGGCTCGCCAGGTACGTCACACCCACCCCACCCCCGGGACGACCAATCTCGCCGCGTGCGGGAGGCGCGGGCTCGCCAGGTACGTCACACCCACCCCACCCCCGGGACGACCAGTCTGGCCGCGTGCGGGAGGCGCGGGCTCGCCAGGTACGTCACACCCACCCAACCCCCGGGACGACCAGTCTCGCCGCGTGCGGGAGGCGCTGGCTCGCCAGGTACGTCACACCCACCCCACCCCCGGGACGACCAGTGTCGCCGCGTGCGGGAGGCGCGGGCTCGCTAGGTACGTCACACCCACCCCACCCCCGGGACGACCAGTGTCGCCGCGTGCGGGAGGCGCGGGCTCGCCAGGTACGTCACACCCACCCCACCCCCGGGACGACCAGTGTCGCCGCGTGCGGGAGGCGCGGGCTCGCCAGGTACGTCACACCCACCCCACCCCCGGGACGACCAGTGTCGCCGCGTGCGGGAGGCGCGGGCTCGCCAGGTACGTCACACCCACCCAACCCCCGGGACGGCCAGTGTCGCCGCGTGCGGGAGGCGCTGGCTCGCCAGGTACGTCACACCCACCCAACCCCCGGGACGACCAGTGTCGCCGCGTGCGGGAGGCGCGGGCTCGCCAGGTACGTCACACCCACCCCACCCCCAGGACGACCAGTGTCGCCGCGTGCGGGAGGCGCGGGCTCGCCAGGTACGTCACACCCAACCACCCCCGGGACGACCAGTGTCGCCGCGTGCGGGAGGCGCGGGCTCGCCAGGTACGTCACACCCACCCAACCCCCGGGACGGCCAGTGTCGCCGCGTGCGGGAGGCGCGGGCTCGCCAGGTACGTCACACCCACCCCACCCCCGGGACGACCAGTGTCGCCGCGTGCGGGAGGCGCGGGCTCGCCAGGTACGTCACACCCACCCCACCCCCGGGACGACCAGTGTCGCCGCGTGCGGGAGGCGCGGGCTCGCCAGGTACGTCACACCCACCCACCCCCGGGACGACCAGTCTCGCCGCGTGCGGGAGGCGCGGGCAGGTACGGAAGCCCCACTCCCGGGAACACGTGCTCTGAAGGAACCGCTATCAATTAAAAATAAAATGTGTGTTCAAATATATTTAATAGATATATACGCTTCAACGATATCACCATCTGCTAGCCACGGACTTGGATAGTGGCGCTCCTGGTGGTGTGTCAGTCAGCCAAGTGTTACCTTGAATGTTTATGTGTCAGTCAGCCAAGTGTTACCTTGAATGGTTATGTGTCAGTCAGCCAAGTGTTACCTTGAATGGTTATGTGTCAGTCAGCCAAGTGTTACCTTGAATGGTTATGTGTCCGTCAGTCAAGTGTTACCTTGAATGGTTATGCGTCAGTCAGCAAAGTGTTACCTTGAATGGTTAAGTGTCAGTCAGCCAAGTGTTACCTTGAATGGTTATGTGTCAGTCAGCCAAGTGTTACCTTGAATAGTTATGTGTCAGTCAGCCAAGTGTTACCTTGAATGGTTATGTGTCAGTCAGCCAAGTGTTACCTTGAATGATTATGTGTCAGTCAGCCAAGTGTTACCTTGAATGGTTATGTGTCAGTCAGCCAAGTGTTACCTTGAATGGTTAAGTGTCAGTCAGCCAAGTGTTACCTTGAATGGTTATGTGTCAGTCAGCCAAGTGTTACCTTGAATGGTTATGCGTCAGTCAGCAAAGTGTTACCTTGAATGGTTAAGTGTCAGTCAGCCAAGTGTTACCTTGAATGGTTATGTGTCAGTCAGCCAAGTGTTACCTTGAATGGTTATGTGTCAGTCAGCCAAGTGTTACCTTGAATAGTTATGTGTCAGTCAGCCAAGTGTTACCTTGAATGGTTATGTGTCAGTCAGCCAAGTGTTACCTTGAATGGTTATGTGTCAGTCAGCCAAGTGTTACCTTGAATAGTGGTGCGTTTGCAAGGTTGTCATGGTTGTCTCTGTGTTTGAGGAGTGTGGCTGTCGCTATGTTTAAGGAGTGTCGTTGTCGTTGTGTTTGAGGAGTATCGTTGTCGCTATGTTTGAGGAGTGTGGTTGTCGTTGTGTTTTAGGAGTGTGGCTGTCGCTATGTTTGAGGAGTGTGGTTGTCGCTGTGTTTGAGGAGTGTGGCTGTCGCTATGTTTGAGGAGTGTGGCTGTCGCTATGTTTGAGGAGTGTGGTTGTCGTTGTGTTTGAGGAGTGTGGCTGTCGCTATGTTTGAGGAGTGTGGCTGTCGCTATGTTTGAGGAGTGTGGCTGTCGCTATGTTTGAGGAGTGTGGTTGTCGTTGTGTTTGAGGAGTGTGGTTGTCGCTATGTTTGAGGAGTGTGGTTGTCGCTATATTTGAGGAGTATGGCTGTCGCTATGTTTGAGGAGTGTGGTTGTTGTGTTTGAGGAGTGTGGTTGTCGCTGTGTTTGAGGAGTGTGGTTGTCGCTGTGTTTGAGGAGTGTGGTTGTCGTTGTGTTTGAGGAGTGTGGTTGTCGCTGTGTTTGAGGAGTGTGGCTGTCGCTATGTTTGAGGAGTGTGGCTGTCGCTATGTTTGAGGAGTGTGGCTGTCGCTATGTTTGAGGAGTGTGGCTGTCGCTATGTTTGAGGAGTGTGGCTGTCGCTGTGTTTGAGGGGTGTGGTTGTCGCTGTGTTTGAGGAGTGTGGTTGTCGCTGTGTTTAAGGAGTGGCTGTCGCTATGTTTGAGGAGTGTGGCTGTCGCGGTGTTTGAGGGGCGTGGTTGTCGCTGTGTTTGAGGGGTGTGGTTGTCGTTGTGTTTGAGGAGTGGTTGTCGCTGTGTTTAAGGAGTGGCTGTCGCTATGTTTGAGGATTGTGGCTGTCACTGTGTTTGAGGGGTGTGGTTGTCGCTGTGTTTGAGGAGTGGTTGTCGCAGTGGTTAATGGTTGCTGACGTCCTCACCTATCTGTAGATAGAGACCCGCAGACGTAGCGCTCACCCCGACGTGGAGTTCAGCGTCGGACTCGTCATGACGCATAAAAGGTACAACCGCCTGTTTCCTACAATTAGCAGCATATTTATTAGAAATAGTAATTTTGAATTAATTTAATCATTGCCTGGTATAGCGGTATACACAGTGAACCACTTACCTAACCCATTGCCTGGTATAGCGGTATATACAGTGAACCACATACCCAACCCATTGTCTGGTATAGCGGTATACACAGTGAACCACTTACCCAACCCATTGTCTGGTATAGCGGTATACACAGTGAACCACTTACCTAACGCATTGTCTGGTATAACGGTATACACAGTGAACCACTTACCTAACCCATTGTCTGGTATAGCGGTATACACAGTGAACCACTTACCTAACCCATTGCCTGGTATAGCGGTATACACAGTGAACCACTTACCCAACCCATTGCCTGGTATAGCGGTATACACAGTGAACCACTTACCTAACCCATTGTCTGGTATAGCGGTATACACAGTGAACCACTTACCCAACCCATTGCCTGGTATAGTGGTATAAACAGTGAACCACTTACCTAACCCATTGCCTGGTATAGCGGTATACACAGTGAACCACTTACCTAACCCATTGTCTGGTATAGCGGTATACACAGTGAACCACTTACCCAACCCATTACCTGGTATAGCGGTATACACAGTGAACCACTTACCTAATCCATTGTCTGGTATAGCGGTATACACAGTGAACCACTTACCCAACCCATTACCTGGTATAGCGGTATACACAGTGAACCACTTACCTAATCCATTGTCTGGTATAGCGGTATACACAGTGAACCACTCACCTAACCCATTGCCTGGTATAGCGGTATACACAGTGAACCACTTACCCAACCCATTGTCAGTGAGTTCCGTGTTCAGGTACCGCTACACGTGTGTGATCTACGGCTGGGACGCCCGCTGCCAGCAGTCGCAGGCCTGGGTCCGCCAGATGGGGGTGGATCAGCTGCCACTTGGCAGGAACCAACCCTTCTACCACGTGCTGGTGACAGACGGCACAGAGAGATACGCCGCACAGGGTGAGTGACAGTGGCACGGGCAGGGTGATGAAGGCAGGGTGAGTGACAGCGGCACGGGCAGGGTGAGGAAGGCAGGGTGAGTGACAGCGGCACGGGCAGGGTGAGGAAGGCAGGGTGAGTGACAGCGGCACAGGCAGGGTGGGGAAGGCAGGGTGAGTGACAGCGGTACGGGCAGGGTGAGTGACAGCGGCACGGGCAGGGTGAGGAAGGCAGGGTGAGTGACAGCGGCACGGGAAGGGTGATGAAGGCAGGGTGAGTGACAGCGGCACGGGCAGAGTGAGGAAGGCAGGGTGAGTGACAGCGGCACGGGCAGGGTGAGGAAGGCAGGGTGAGTGACAGCGGCACGGGCAGGGTGATGAAGGCAGGGTGAGTGACAGCGGCACGGGCAGGGTGAGGAAGGCAGGGTGAGTGACAGCGGCACGGGCAGGGTGAGTGACAGCGGCACGAGCAGGGTGATGAAGGCAGGGTGAATGACAGCGGCACGGGCAGGGTGATGAAGGCAGGGTGAGTGACAGCGGCACGGGCAGGGTGATGAAGGCAGGGTGAGTGACAGCGCACGGGCAGAGTGATGAAGGCAGGGTGAGTGACAGCGGCACGGGCAGGGTGAGGAAGGCAGGGTGAGTGACAGTGGCACGGGCAGGGTGATGAAGGCAGGGTGAGTGACAGCGGCACGGGCAGGGTGAGGAAGGCAGGGTGAGTGACAGCGGCACGGGCAGGGTGGTGAAGGCAGGGTGAGTGACAGTGGCACGGGCAGGGTGATGAAGGCAGGGTGAGTGACAGCGGTACGGGCAGGGTGAGGAAGGCAGGGTGAGTGACAGCGGCACGAGCAGGGTGATGAAGGCAGGGTGAGTGACAGCGGCACGGGCAGGGTGGTGAAGGCAGGGTGAGTGACAGCGGCACGGGCAGGGTGGTGAAGGCAGGGTGAGTGACAGCGGCACGGGCAGGGTGAGTGACAGCGGCACGGGCAGGGTGAGGAAGGCAGGGTGAGTGACAGTGGCACGGGCAGGGTGATGAAGGCAGGGTGAGTGACAGCGGCACGGGCAGGGTGAGGAAGGCAGGGTGAGTGACAGCGGCACGAGCAGGGTGGTGAAGGCAGGGTGAGTGACAGCGGCACGGGCAGGGTGGTGAAGGCAGGGTGAGTGACAGCGGCACGGGCAGGGTGAGGAAGGCAGGGTGAGTGACAGCGGCACGAGCAGGGTGATGAAGGCAGGGTGAGTGACAGTGGCACGGGCAGGGTGATGAAGGCAGGGTGAGTGACAGCGGCACGGGCAGGGTGAGGAAGGCAGGGTGAGTGACAGTGGCACGGGCAGGGTGATGAAGGCAGGGTGAGTGACAGCGGCACGGGCAGGGTGAGGAAGGCAGGGTGAGTGACAGTGGCACGGGCAGGGTGATGAAGGCAGGGTGAGTGACAGCGGCACGGGCAGGGTGAGGAAGGCAGGGTGAGTGACAGCGGCACGAGCAGGGTGGTGAAGGCAGGGTGAGTGACAGCGGCACGGGCAGGGTGGTGAAGGCAGGGTGAGTGACAGCGGCACGGGCAGGGTGGTGAAGGCAGGGTGAGTGACAGCGGCACGAGCAGGGTGAGGAAGGCAGGGTGAGTGACAGCGGCACGGGCAGGGTGGTGAAGGCAGGGTGAGTGACAGCGGCACGGGCAGGGTGGTGAAGGCAGGGTGAGTGACAGCGGTACGGGCAGGGTGAGTGACAGCGGCACGGGCAGGGTGATGAAGGCAGGGTGAGTGACAGCGGCACGAGCAGGGTGATGAAGGCAGGGTGAGTGACAGCGGCACGGGCAGGGTGAGGAAGGCAGGGTGAGTGACAGCGGCACAGGCAGGGTGGGGAAGGCAGGGTGAGTGACAGCGGCACGAGCAGGGTGATGAAGGCAGGGTGAGTGACAGCGGCACGGGCAGGGTGAGGAAGGCAGGGTGAGTGACAGCGGCACGGGCAGGGTGAGTGACAGCGGCACGGGCAGGGTGATGAAGGCAGGGTGAGTGACAGCGGCACGAGCAGGGTGATGAAGGCAGGGTGAGTGACAGCGGCACGGGCAGGGTGGTGAAGGCAGGGTGAGTGACAGCGGCACGGGCAGGGTGAGGAAGGCAGGGTGAGTGACAGCGGCACAGGCAGGGTGGGGAAGGCAGGGTGAGTGACAGCGGCACGGGCAGGGTGAGGAAGGCAGGGTGAGTGACAGCGGCACGAGCAGGGTGATGAAGGCAGGGTGAGTGACAGCGGCACGGGCAGAGTGATGAAGGCAGGGTGAGTGACAGCGGCACGGGCAGGGTGAGGAAGGCAGGGTGAGTGACAGCGGCACGGGCAGGGTGAGTGACAGCGGCACGGGCAGGGTGATGAAGGCAGGGTGAGTGACAGCGGCACGAGCAGGGTGATGAAGGCAGGGTGAGTGACAGCGGCACGGGCAGGGTGAGGAAGGCAGGGTGAGTGACAGCGGCACGAGCAGGGTGATGAAGGCAGGGTGAGTGACAGCGGCACGGGCAGGGTGAGGAAGGCAGGGTGAGTGACAGCGGCACGGGCAGGGTGAGTGACAGCGGCACGGGCAGGGTGGTGAAGGCAGGGTGAGTGACAGCGGCACGGGCAGGGTGAGGAAGGCAGGGTGAGTGACAGCGGCACGAGCAGGGTGATGAAGGCAGGGTGAGTGACAGCGGCACGGGCAGGGTGAGGAAGGCAGGGTGAGTGACAGCGGCACGGGCAGGGTGAGTGACAGCGGCACGGGCAGGGTGATGAAGGCAGGGTGAGTGACAGCGGCACGAGCAGGGTGATGAAGGCAGGGTGAGTGACAGCGGCACGGGCAGGGTGAGGAAGGCAGGGTGAGTGACAGCGGCACGAGCAGGGTGATGAAGGCAGGGTGAGTGACAGCGGCACGGGCAGGGTGAGGAAGGCAGGGTGAGTGACAGCGGCACGAGCAGGGTGGTGAAGGCAGGGTGAGTGACAGCGGCACGGGCAGGGTGGTGAAGGCAGGGTGAGTGACAGCGGCACGGGCAGGGTGGTGAAGGCAGGGTGAGTGACAGCGGCACGGGCAGGGTGAGTGACAGCGGCACGGGCAGGGTGATGAAGGCAGGGTGAGTGACAGCGGCACGGGCAGGGTGATGAAGGCAGGGTGAGTGACAGCGGCACGGGCAGGGTGATGAAGGCAGGGTGAGTGACAGCGGCACGGGCAGGGTGATGAAGGCAGGGTGAGTGACAGCGGCACGGGCAGGGTGATGAAGGCAGGGTGAGTGACAGCGGCACGGGCAGGGTGAGGAAGGCAGGGTGAGTGACAGCGGCACGGGCAGGGTGGTGAAGGCAGGGTGAGTGACAGCGGTACGGGCAGGGTGAGTGACAGCGGCACGGGCAGGGTGATGAAGGCAGGGTGAGTGACAGCGGCACGAGCAGGGTGATGAAGGCAGGGTGAGTGACAGCGGCACGGGCAGGGTGGTGAAGGCAGGGTGAGTGACAGCGGCACGGGCAGGGTGGTGAAGGCAGGGTGAGTGACAGCGGTACGGGCAGGGTGAGTGACAGCGGCACGGGCAGGGTGAGGAAGGCAGGGTGAGTGACAGCGGCACGAGCAGGGTGATGAAGGCAGGGTGAGTGACAGCGGCACGGGCAGGGTGAGGAAGGCAGGGTGAGTGACAGCGGCACGAGCAGGGTGGTGAAGGCAGGGTGAGTGACAGCGGCACGGGCAGGGTGGTGAAGGCAGGGTGAGTGACAGCGGCACGGGCAGGGTGGTGAAGGCAGGGTGAGTGACAGCGGCACGGGCAGGGTGAGGAAGGCAGGGTGAGTGACAGCGGCACGGGCAGGGAGAGGAAGGCAGGGTGAGTGACAGCGACACGGGCAGGGTGAGGAAGGCAGGGTGAGTGACAGCGGCACGGGCAGGGTGAGGAAGGCAGGGTGAGTGACAGCGGCACGGGCAGGGAGAGGAAGGCAGGGTGAGTGACAGCGACACGGGCAGGGTGAGGAAGGCAGGGTGAGTGACAGCGGCACGGACAGGGTGATGAAGGCAGAGTGATGAAGGCAAGGTGAGTGACAGCGGCACGGGCAGGGTGCGTGACAGCGGCACGGGCAGGGTGAGGAAGGCAGGGGGATGAAGGCAGGGTGAGTGACAGCGGCACGGGCAGGGTGATGAAGGCAGGGTGAGTGACAGCGGCACAGGCAGGGTGCTGCAGGCAGGGTGAGTGACAGCGGCACAGGCAGGGTGCTGCAGGCAGGGTGAGTGACAGCGGCACGGGCAGGGTGATGAAGGCAGGGTGAGTGACAGCGGCACGGGCAGGGTGATGAAGGCAGGGTGAGTGACAGCGGCACGGGCAGGGTGATGAAGGCAGGGTGAGTGACAGCGGCACAGGCAGGGTGATGAAGGCAGGGTGAGTGACAGCGGTACGGGCAGGGTGAGTGACAGCGGCACGGGCAGGGTGATGAAGGCAGGGTGAGTGACAGCGGCACGGGCAGGGTGGTGAAGGCAGGGTGAGTGACAGTGGCACGGGCAGAGTGATGAAGGCAGGGTGAGTGACAGCGGCACGGGCAGAGTGATGAAGGCAGGGTGAGTGACAGCGGCACGGGCAGGGTGATGAAGGCAGGGTGATGAAAAGGCAGGGTGAGTGACAGCGGCACGGGCAGGGTGATGAAGGCAGGGTGATGAAAAGGCAGGGTGAGAGACAGCGGCACGGGCAGGGTGAGTGACAGCGGCACGGGCAGGGTGGTAAAGGCTGGGTGAGTGACAGCGGCACGGGCAGGGTGATGAAGGCAGGGTGAGTGACAGCGGCACGGGCAGGGTGATGAAGGCTGGGTGAGTGACAGCGGCACGGGCAGGGTGATGAAGGCAGTGTGATTGACAGCGGCACGGGCAGGGTGAGGAAGGCAGGGTGAGTGACAGCGGCACGGGCAGGGTGATGAAGGCAGGGTGAGTGACAGCGGCACGGGCATGGTGAGTGACAGCGGTACGGGCAGGGTGAGTGACAGCGGCACGGGCAGGGTGATGAAGGCAGGGTGAGTGACAGCGGCACGGGCATGGTGAGTGACAGCGGTACGGGCAGGGTGAGTGACAGCGGCACGGGCAGGGTGATGAAAGCAGGGTGAGTGACAGCGGCACGGGCGGGGTGACAAAAGCAGGGTGAGTGACAGCGGCACGGGCAGGGTGAGGAAGGCAGGGTGAGTGACAGCGGCACGGGCGGGGTGATGAAAGCAGGGTGAGTGACAGCGGCACGGTCGGGGTGAGGAAGGCAGGGTGAGTGACAGCGGCACGGGCAGGGTGAGGAAGGCAGGGTGAGTGACAGCGGCACGGGCAGAGTGATGAAGGCAGGGTGAGTGACAGCGGCACGGGCAGGGTGATGAAGGCAGGGTGAGTGACAGCGGCACGGGCAGGGTGAGGAAGGCAGGGTGAGTGACAGCGGCACGGGAAGGGTGAGGAAGGCAGGGTGAGTGACAGCGGCACGGGCAGGGTGAGGAAGGCAGGGTGAGTGACAGCGGCACGGGCAGGGTGAGGAAGGCAGGGTGAGTGACAGCGGCACGGGCAGGGTGAGGAAGGCAGGGTGAGTGACAGCGGCACGGGCAGGGTGAGGAAGGCAGGGTGAGTGACAGCGGCACGGGCAGGGTGAGGAAGGCAGGGTGAGTGACAGCGGCACGGGCAGGGTGAGGAAGGCAGGGTGAGTGACAGCGGCACGGGCAGGGTGAGGAAGGCAGGGTGAGTGACAGCGGCACGGGCAGGGTGAGGAAGGCAGGGTGAGTGACAGCGGCACAGGCAGGGTGAGAAAGGCAGGGTGAGTGACAGCGGCACGGGCAGGGTGAGGAAGGCAGGGTGAGTGACAGCGGCACGGGCAGGGTGAGGAAGGCAGGGTGAGTGACAGCGGCACGGGCAGGGTGAGGAAGGCAGGGTGAGTGACAGCGGCACGGGCAGGGTGAGGAAGGCAGGGTGAGTGACAGTGGCACGGGCAGAGTGATGAAGGCTGGGTGAGTGACAGCGGCACGGGCAGGGTGAGGAAGGCAGGGTGAGTGACAGCGGCACGGTCGGGGTGAGGAAGGCATGGTGAGTGACAGCGGCACGGGCAGAGTGATGAAGGCAGGGTGAGTGACAGCGCCACGGGCAGGGTGAGGAAGGCAGGGTGAGTGACAGCGGCACGGGCAGGGTGAGTGACAGCGGCACGGGCAGGGTGAGGAAGGCAGGGTGAGTGACAGCGGCACGGACAGGGTGATGAAGGCAGGGTGAGTGACAGCGGCACGGGCAGGGTGAGGAAGGCAGGGTGAGTGGTAGTTCTGTATATGTAGCCTTGTTTCATATATAACCTTGGTTTACCCAGGCTGCCCGCCCGGTGCTGAGGATAGGCTGAGCGTGCCGTGTGCGCATGTCGGTCATTCTGCCAGGTGATGCCAGAGTTGCAGTATAGCTAACGTATGATACACGCCAAACATGGCCTGTAATAAACAATGTCGAGGAGGTCGGCACGGAACGTCAACGTCAAAGTAACTAAAGGCACTCGCAATTGATGTATTAACGTTGACTGTATCATAGGACGTACGTTATCTAATTATATTTGTAACTATGAAATACATTTATTGGTAATGTAATTTGTTTTTGTTTTCCCAGAAAATCTACAGCTGACTGAGGCCCCGAAAATGGTTTGCCACCCGAAAGTCGGGCGTTACTTCCGGGAGTATGGCGGAAAATACTACCGACCGAACGCCGAGAAAGAGGCAGAGTATCCAGAGGACTGGGGGCACCCTGACAGCCAGTGACTGAGGGCAGGCACTCTGACAGCCAGTGACTCAGGGCACCCTGACAGCCAGTGACTCAGGGCACCCTGACAGCCAGTGACTCAGGGCAGGCACCCTGACAGCCAGTGACTCAGGGCACTCTGACAGCCAGTGACTAAGGGCACCCTGACAGCCAGTGACTCAGGGCACCCTGACAGCCAGTGACTGAGGGCAACCTGTCAGCCAGTGACTCAGGGCAGGCACCCTGGCAGCCAGTGACTCAGGGAACCCTGACAGCCAGTGACTGAGGGCAACCTGTCAGCCAGTGACTCAGGGCATCCTGTCAGCCAGTGACTGAGGGCACCCTGACAGCCAGTGACTGAGGGCACCCTGACAGCCAGTGACTGAGGGCAGGCACCCTGACAGCCAGTGACTGAGCACAGGCACCCTGACAGCCAGTGACTGAGGGCACCCTGACAGCCAGTGACTGAGGGCACCCTGTCAGCCAGTGACTGAGGGCACCCTAACAGCCAGTGACTGAGGGCACCCTGACAGCCAGTGACTGAGGGCACCCTGTCAGCCAGTGACTCAGGGCACCCTGACAGCCAGTGACTCAGGGCAGGCACCATGACAGCCAGTGACTGAGGGCAACCTGTCAGCCAGTGACTCAGGGAACCCTGACAGCCAGTGACTGAGGGCAGGCACCATGACAGCCAGTGACTGAGGGCACCCTGTCAGCCAGTGACTGAGGGCACCCTGACAGCCAGTGACTGAGGGCACCGACAGCCAGTGACTGAGGGCAGGCACCCTGACAGCCAGTGACTCAGGGCACCCTGACAGCCAGTGACTCAGGGCACCCTGACAGCCAGTGACTCAGGGCACCCTGAGAGTCAGTGACTCAGCGCATCCCGACAGCCAGTGACTGAGGGCACCCTGACAGCCAGTGACTCAGGGCACCCTGACAACCAGTGACACAGGGCACCCTAACAACCAGTGACTCAGGGCACCCTGACAGCCAGTGACTCAGGGCACCCTGACAGCCAGTGACTCAGGGCACCCTGAGAGTCAGTGACTCAGCGCACCCTGACAGCCAGTGACTGAGGGCACCCTGACAGCCAGTGACTGAGGGCACCCTGACAACCAGTGACTCAGGGCACCCTGACAGCCAGGACTCAGGGCACTCTGACAGCCAGTGACTCAGGGCACCCTGACAGCCAGTGACTCAGGGCACCCTGACAGCCAGTGACTGAGGGCACTCTGACAGCCAGTGACTCAGCGCACCCTGACAGTCAGGGACTTAGGGCACCCTGACAGCCAGTGACTCAACGCACCCTGACAGCCAGTGACTGAGGGCACTCTGACAGCCAGGGACTCAGGGCACTCTGACAGCCAGTGACTCAGGGCACCCTGACAGCCAGGGACTGAGGGCACCCTGACAGCCAGTGACTCAGGGCACCCTGACAGCCAGTGACTCAGGGCACCCTGACAGCCAGTGACTGAGGGCACCCTGACAGCCAGTGACTGAGGGCACCCTGACAACCAGGGACTCAGCGCACCCTGACAGCCAGTGACTGAGGGCACCCTGACAGCCAGTGACTGAGGGCACCCTGACAACCAGTGACTCAGGGCACCCTGACAGCCAGGACTCAGGGCACTCTGACAGCCAGTGACTCAGGGCCCCCTGACAGCCAGTGACTCAGGGCACCCTGACAGCCAGTGACTCAGGGCACCCTGACAGCCAGTGACTCAGGGCAACCTGTCAGCCAGTGACTCAGCGCACCCTGACAGCCAGTGACTCAGGGCACTCTGACAGCCAGTGACTCAGGACACCCTGACAGCCAGTGACTCAGGGCACTCTGACAGCCAGTGACTCAGGACACCCTGACAGCCAGTGACTCAGGGCACCCTGACAGCCAGTGACTCAGGGCACCCTGACAGCCAGTGACTTAGGGCACCCTGACAGCCAGTGACTGAGGGCACCCTGAGAGTCAGTGACTCAGCGCACCCTGACAGCCAGGACTGAGGGCACCCTGACAGCCAGTGACTCAGGGCACCCTGACAGCCAGTGACTTAGGGCACCCTGACAGCCAGTGACTGAGGGCACCCTGAGAGTCAGTGACTCAGCGCACCCTGACAGCCAGTGACTCAGGACACCCTGACAGCCAGTGACTCAGGACACCCTGACAGCCAGTGACTCAGGACACCCTGACAGCCAGTGACTCAGGACACCCTGACAGCCAGGGACTTAGGGCACCCTGACAGCCAGGGACTCAGGGCACCCTGACAGCCAGTGACTCAGGACACCCTGACAGCCAGGGACTGAGGGCACCCTGACAGCCAGTGACTCAGGACACCCTGACAGCCAGTGACTCAGGACACCCTGACAGCCAGTGACTCAGGACACCCTGACAGCCAGTGACTCAGGACACCCCGGCGAGTTCTGTTCCTGTCGACTTCCTGCCAATGTTATCAATGTATTTCTGCTCAGGGTTTGAAATTCTTCAAAGTTGCTTCTTGAATCTAGTTGTATATTTCCAGTTAAAATAATAGACATGGCCTCACCAGATTTACCAGATAACGTAGTCCTCTTGTAAGCTTCATTTTTTTCAACAACGACGATTTTGATGATACCTATTTTATATATAAAGTTTATTTAGAGTTCAAAATGCGAATTAGTTATTACGTGTGTATTGTTGAATGTGTATTCAGACATTTGGTCATTTCTGTGTCAATGGTGATGAAATTCCGTGCACAGTGAACTGCCGTGTAGATATATTGTAGAGGGTTTGCGGGTATCTCGTGTATCAGGAACACGTTTACCGTGCATGTGGACGGGCAGCCAGTATGCCGCGTCACTGTATGGTCAGGCAGTACACAACAGCTCTCACTTGTAATAGCCGGAAAACAATGTCTCTGCTGTTATCTTTTGTAATAAACAAATGTCTAAGCTTTTATTTATTGTGCTTGAGGGTATACATACTACAAACACAAGTTTTTCTTTTGTGAATACCTTCTCTCGAGAAACTTTTGTATACGCTACTTGATGGATTTCCATTGTAAAAAGCCCACTAACGTCAACATCTGTGTTTCACTCTCCGTACAGTGTCGTGCATTACCATATGGTTTATTTATTTATCACAATTATCCGACATAAGTTTGACAAGTGTCCGCTCGCTGTCGGACACAGGACGCCCGTGGTATCTCGTGGGTCGCTACCGGCGCCGTGTCCCTGGGTGGCCGCACCAGACATGCTCTGCCAGCGCCACGTGCTGCCTCGGGGCGGGGGGGGGGGGGGTGCCCAGCCCCATTGCTGTGGCGGGTACAGAGGCCCCGTCTAGTAGGTCTGGATACTGATGGAGCGGCGCATGCCCTGACACTCGGTCTCGTCGATGAAGAGCGTGCTGGCCTTCACCTCGATGTCCTCCTCCAGGTCGAGCTGGCGCCGGATGAGCGCCTTGAGGGAGTCCTGGGACTGGGCCAGGCGCTCCTGGAGCCGCGCCACGGAGGTCTGGATCTGGTCGGCCTCCTCCAGCAGGCGGTACTGGACCGGGTCGCGGCACAGCTCCACGTTGGGGCGCTGGCTGCGGTTGTCGAGGCGTGTGGTGGCCAGCTTGAGGGGCGCCTCCTTCTCAGCTATGGCCTGGGCCAGGCGGTCAATGTTGTCCTCCACCGCCGTGATCTGCTCCAGCACCTGCGGGGGGAGGGCAACCGACACTTACAACAGCCAACAGGGAGAGGGCAGCCGACACTTACACCAGCCAACAGGGGGAGGGCAACCGACACTTACACCAGCCAACAGGGGGAGGGTAGCCGACACTTACACCAGCCAACAAGGGGAGGGCAACCGACACTTACACCAGCCAACAGGGGGAGGGCAACCGACACTTACACCAGCCAACAGGGGGAGGGCAACCGACACTTACACCAGCCAACAGGGGGAGGGCAACCGACACTTACACCCCAACACTTTGACCACCCTGGTCTGTACCTTGGCCAGATGTCCCCCACCCCACCACCCTGGTCTGTACCTTGGCCAGATGTCCCCCACCCCACCACCCTGGTCTGTACCTTGGCCAGATGTCCCCCACCCCACCACCCTGGTCTGTACCTTGGCCAGATGTCCCCCACCCCACCACCCTGGTCTGTACCTTGGCCAGATGTCCTCCACCCTGGTCTGTACCTTGGCCAGATGTCCCCCACCCCACCATCATGGTCTGTACCTTGGCCAGATGTCCCTCCACCCCACCACCCTGGTCTACCTTGGCCAGATGTCCCCCACTCCACCACCCTGGTCTGTACCTTGGCCAGATGTCCCCCACCCCATCACCCTGGTCTACCTTGGCCAGATGTCCCCCATCCCGCCACCCTGGTCTGTACCTTGCCCAGATGTCCCTCCACCCCACCACCCTGGTCTGTACCTTGGCCAGCAGTCCCCCACCCCACCACCCTGGTCTGTACCTTGACCAGATGTCCTCCACCCCACCACCCGGGTCTGTACCCTGGCTAGATGTCCTCCACCCCACCACCCTGGTCTACCTTGGCCAGATGTCCCCCACCCCACCACCCTGGTATGTACCTTGGCCAGATGTCCTCCACCCCACCACCCTGGTCTGTACCTTGGCCAGATGTCCCCCACCCCACCACCCTGGTCTGTACCTTGGCCAGATGTCCCCCACCCCACCACCCTGGTCTGTACCTTGGCCAGATGTCCTCCACCCCACCACCCTGGTCTGTACCTTGGCCAGATGTCCCCCACCCCACCACCCGGGTCTACCTTGGCCAGATGTCCCCCACCCCACCACCCTGGTCTGTACCTTGGCCAGATGTCCCCCACCCCATCACCCTGGTCTACCTTGGCCAGATGTCCCCCATCCCGCCACCCTGGTCTGTACCTTGCCCAGATGTCCCTCCACCCCACCACCCTGGTCTGTACCTTGGCCAGATGTCGCCCACCCCACCACCCTGGTCTGTACCTTGGCCAGATGTCCTCCACCCCACCACCCGGGTCTGTACCTTGGCTAGATGTCCTCCACCCCACCACCCTGGTCTACCTTGGCCAGATGTCCTCCACCCCACCACCCTGGTCTACCTTGGCCAGATGTCCCCCACCCCACCACCCTGGTCTGTACCTTGGCCAGATGTCCCCCACCCCTTCACCCTGGTCTAACTTGGCCAGATGTCCCCCATCCCGCCACCCTGGTCTGTACCTTGGCCAGATGTCCCCCACCCCACCACCTTGGTCTACTTTGGCCAGATGTCCCCCACCCCGCCACCCTGACCTGTACCTTGGCCAGATGTCTCCTACCCCACCACCCTGGTCTACTTTGGCCAGATGTCCCCCATCCCGCCACCCTGGTCTGTACCTTGGCCAGATGTCCCCCACCCCACCACCCTGGTCTGAACATTGGCCAGATGTCCCCCACCCCACCACCCTGGTCTGTACCTTGGCCAGATGTCCCTCCACCCCACCACCCTGGTCTGTACCTTGGCCAGATGTCCCCCACCCCCACCACCCTGGTCAACCTTGGCCAGATGTCCCCCACCCCACCACTCTGGTCTGTACCTTGGCCAGATGTCCCTCCACCCCACCACCCTGGTCTGTACCTTGGCCAGATGTCCCCCACCCCACCACCCTGGTCTGTACCTTGGCCAGATGTCCCCCACCCCACCATCATGGTCTGTACCTTGGCCAGATGTCCCTCCACCCCACCACCCTGGTCTACCTTGGCCAGATGTCCCCCACTCCACCACCCTGGTCTGTACCTTGGCCAGATGTCCCCCACCCCATCACCCTGGTCTACCTTGGCCAGATGTCCCCCATCCCGCCACCCTGGTCTGTACCTTGCCCAGATGTCCCTCCACCCCACCACCCTGGTCTGTACCTTGGCCAGCAGTCCCCCACCCCACCACCCTGGTCTGTACCTTGGCCAGATGTCCTCCACCCCACCACCCGGGTCTGTACCCTGGCTAGATGTCCTCCACCCCACCACCCTGGTCTACCTTGGCCAGATGTCCCCCACCCCACCACCCTGGTATGTACCTTGGCCAGATGTCCTCCACCCCACCACCCTGGTCTGTACCTTGGCCAGATGTCCCCCACCCCACCACCCTGGCCTGTACCTTGGCCAGATGTCCCCCACCCCACCACCCTGGTCTGTACCTTGGCCAGATGTCCTCCACCCCACCACCCTGGTCTGTACCTTGGCCAGATGTCCCCCACCCCACCACCCGGGTCTACCTTGGCCAAATGTCCCCCACCCCACCACCCTGGTCTGTACCTTGGCCAGATGTCCCCCACCCCATCACCCTGGTCTACCTTGGCCAGATGTCCCCCATCCCGCCACCCTGGTCTGTACCTTGCCCAGATGTCCCTCCACCCCACCACCCTGGTCTGTACCTTGGCCAGATGTCCCCCACCCCATCACCCTGGTCTACCTTGGCCAGATGTCCCCCATCCCGCCACCCTGGTCTGTACCTTGCCCAGATGTCCCTCCACCCCACCACCCTGGTCTGTACCTTGGCCAGATGTCGCCCACCCCACCACCCTGGTCTGTACCTTGGCCAGATGTCCTCCACCCCACCACCCTGGTCTACCTTGGCCAGATGTCCTCCACCCCACCACCCTGGTCTACCTTGGCCAGATGTCCCCCACCCCACCACCCTGGTCTGTACCTTGGCCAGATGTCCCCCACCCCTTCACCCTGGTCTAACTTGGCCAGATGTCCCCCATCCCGCCACCCTGGTCTGTACCTTGGCCAGATGTCCCCCACCCCACCACCTTGGTCTACTTTGGCCAGATGTCCCCCACCCCGCCACCCTGACCTGTACCTTGGCCAGATGTCTCCTACCCCACCACCCTGGTCTACTTTGGCCAGATGTCCCCCATCCCGCCACCCTGGTCTGTACATTGGCCAGATGTCCCCCACCCCACCACCCTGGTCTGTACCTTGGCCAGATGTCCCCCACCCCACCACCCTGGTCTGTACCTTGGCCAGATGTCCCTCCACCCCACCACCCTGGTCTGTACCTTGGCCAGATGTCCCCCACCCCCACCACCCTGGTCAACCTTGGCCAGATGTCCCCCACCCCACCACCCTGGTCTGTACCTTGGCCAGACGTCCCTCCACCCCACCACCCTGGTCTGTACCTTGGCCAGATGTCCCTCCACCCCACCACCCTGGTTTGTACCTTGGCCAGATGTCCCCCACCCCACCAACCTGGTCTGTACCTTGGCCAGATGTCCCTCCACTCCACCACCCTGGTCTGTACCTTAGCCAGATGTCCCCCACCCCACCACCCTGGTCTGCACCTTGGCCAGATGTCCCCGACCCCGCCACCCTGGTCTGTACCTTAGCCAGATGTCCCCCACCCCACGACCCTGGTCTGCACCTTGGCCAGATGTCCCCGACCCCGCCACCCTGGTCTGCACCTTGGCCAGATGTCCCCGACCCCGCCACCCTGGTCTGTACCTTGGCGCGATGTCCCCCACCCCACCACCATGGTCTGTACCTTGGCCAGATGTCCCCCACCCCACCACCCTGGTCTGCACCTTGGCCAGATGTCCCTCCACCCCACCACCCTGGTCTGTACCTTAGCCAGATGTCCCCCACCCCACCACCCTGGTCTGCACCTTGGCCAGATGTCCCCGACCCCGCCACCCTGGTCTGTACCTTGGCCCAGCAGTCCCCCACCCCACCACCATGGTTTGTACCTTGGCCAGATGTCCCCGACCCCGCCACCCTGGTCTGTACCTTAGCCAGATGTCCCCCACCCCACCACCCTGGTCTGTACCTTGGCCAGATGTCCTCCACCCCACCACCCGGGTCTGTACCCTGGCTAGATGTCCTCCACCCCACCACCCTGGTCTACCTTGGCCAGATGTCCCCCACCCCACCACCCTGGTCTGTACCTTGGCCAGACGTCCCTCCACCCCACCCCCCTGGTCTGCACCTTGGCCAGATGTCCCTCCACCCCACCACCCTGGTCTGTACCTTAGCCAGATGTCCCCCACCCCACCACCCTGGTCTGCACCTTGGCCAGATGTCCCCGACCCCGCCACTCTGGTCTGTACCTTGGCCAGATGTCCCCCACCCCACCACCATGGTTTGTACCTTGGCCAGATGTTCCCGACCCCGCCACTCTGGTCTGTACCTTGGCCAGATGTCCCCCACCCCACCACCCTGGTCTGTACCTTAGCCAGATGTCCCCCACCCCACTACCCTGGTCTGCAACTTGGCCAGATGTCCCCCACCCCACCACCCTGGTCTGTACCTTGGCCAGATGTCCCCCACCCCACCACCCTGGTCTGTACCTTGGCCAGATGTCCTCCACCCCACCACCCTGGTCTGTACCTTGGCCAGATGTCCCCCACCCCACCACCCGGGTCTACCTTGGCCAGATGTCCCCCACCCCACCACCCTGGTCTGTACCTTGGCCAGATGTCCCCCACCCCATCACCCTGGTCTACCTTGGCCAGATGTCCCCCATCCCGCCACCCTGGTCTGTACCTTGCCCAGATGTCCCTCCACCCCACCACCCTGGTCTGTACCTTGGCCAGATGTCGCCCACCCCACCACCCTGGTCTGTACCTTGGCCAGATGTCCTCCACCACACCACCCGGGTCTGTACCTTGGCTAGATGTCCTCCACCCCACCACCCTGGTCTACCTTGGCCAGATGTCCCCCACCCCACCACCCTGGTCTGTACCTTGGCCAGATGTCCTCCACCCCACCACCCTGGTCTGTACCTTGGCCAGATGTCCCCCACCCCACCACCCGGGTCTACCTTGGCCAAATGTCCCCCACCCCACCACCCTGGTCTGTACCTTGGCCAGATGTCCCCCACCCCATCACCCTGGTCTACCTTGGCCAGATGTCCCCCATCCCGCCACCCTGGTCTGTACCTTGCCCAGATGTCCCTCCACCCCACCACCCTGGTCTGTACCTTGGCCAGATGTCGCCCACCCCACCACCCTGGTCTGTACCTTGGCCAGATGTCCTCCACCCCAACACCCGGGTCTGTATCTTGGCTAGATGTCCTCCACCCCACCACCCTGGTCTACCTTGGCCAGATGTCCTCCACCCCACCACCCTGGTCTACCTTGGCCAGATGTCCCCCACCCCACCACCCTGGTCTGTACCTTGGCCAGATGTCCCCCACCCCTTCACCCTGGTCTAACTTGGCCAGATGTCCCCCATCCCGCCACCCTGGTCTGTACCTTGGCCAGATGTCCCCCACCCCACCACCTTGGTCTACTTTGGCCAGATGTCCCCCACCCCGCCACCCTGACCTGTACCTTGGCCAGATGTCTCCTACCCCACCACCCTGGTCTACTTTGGCCAGATGTCCCCCATCCCGCCACCCTGGTCTGTACCTTGGCCAGATGTCCCCCACCCCACCACCCTGGTCTGTACCTTGGCCAGATGTCCCCCACCCCACCACCCTGGTCTGTACCTTGGCCAGATGTCCCTCCACCCCACCACCCTGGTCTGTACCTTGGCCAGATGTCCCCCACCCCCACCACCCTGGTCAACCTTGGCCAGATGTCCCCCACCCCACCACCCTGGTCTGTACCTTGGCCAGACGTCCCTCCACCCCACCACCCTGGTCTGTACCTTGGCCAGATGTCCCTCCACCCCACCACCCTGGTTTGTACCTTGGCCAGATGTCCCCCACCCCACCAACCTGGTCTGTACCTTGGCCAGATGTCCCTCCACTCCACCACCCTGGTCTGTACCTTAGCCAGATGTCCCCCACCCCACCACCCTGGTCTGCACCTTGGCCAGATGTCCCCGACCCCGCCACCCTGGTCTGTACCTTAGCCAGATGTCCCCCACCCCACGACCCTGGTCTGCACCTTGGCCAGATGTCCCCGACCCCGCCACCCTGGTCTGCACCTTGGCCAGATGTCCCCGACCCCGCCACCCTGGTCTGTACCTTGGCGCGATGTCCCCCACCCCACCACCATGGTCTGTACCTTGGCCAGATGTCCCCCACCCCACCACCCTGGTCTGCACCTTGGCCAGATGTCCCTCCACCCCACCACCCTGGTCTGTACCTTAGCCAGATGTCCCCCACCCCACCACCCTGGTCTGCACCTTGGCCAGATGTCCCCGACCCCGCCACCCTGGTCTGTACCTTGGCCCAGCAGTCCCCCACCCCACCACCATGGTTTGTACCTTGGCCAGATGTCCCCGACCCCGCCACCCTGGTCTGTACCTTAGCCAGATGTCCCCCACCCCACCACCCTGGTCTGTACCTTGGCCAGATGTCCTCCACCCCACCACCCGGGTCTGTACCCTGGCTAGATGTCCTCCACCCCACCACCCTGGTCTACCTTGGCCAGATGTCCCCCACCCCACCACCCTGGTCTGTACCTTGGCCAGACGTCCCTCCACCCCACCCCCCTGGTCTGCACCTTGGCCAGATGTCCCTCCACCCCACCACCCTGGTCTGTACCTTAGCCAGATGTCCCCCACCCCACCACCCTGGTCTGCACCTTGGCCAGATGTCCCCGACCCCGCCACTCTGGTCTGTACCTTGGCCAGATGTCCCCCACCCCACCACCATGGTTTGTACCTTGGCCAGATGTTCCCGACCCCGCCACTCTGGTCTGTACCTTGGCCAGATGTCCCCCACCCCACCACCCTGGTCTGTACCTTAGCCAGATGTCCCCCACCCCACTACCCTGGTCTGCAACTTGGCCAGATGTCCCCGACCCCGCCACCCTGGTCTGTACCTTGGCCAGATGTCCCCCACCCCACCATCATGGTTTGTACCTTGGCCAGATGTCCCCGACCCCGCCACCCTGGTCTGTACCTTGGCCAGATGTCCCCCACCCCACCACCCTGGTCTGTACCTTAGCCAGATGTCCCCCACCCCACCACCTTGGTCTGCACCTTGGCCAGATGTCCCCGACCCCGCCACCCTGGTCTGTACCTTGGCCAGATGTCCCCCACCCCACCACCCTGGTCTGTACCTTAGCCAGATGTCCCCCACCCCACCACCCTGGTCTGCACCTTGGCCAGATGTCCCCGACCCCGCCACCCTGGTCTGTACCTTGGCCAGATGTCCCCCACCCCACCACCATGGTTTGTACCTTGGCCAGATGTCCCCGACCCCGCCACCCTGGTCTGTACCTTGGCCAGATGTCCCCCACCCCACCACCCTGGTCTGTACCTTAGCCAGATGTCCCCCACCCCACCACCTTGGTCTGCACCTTGGCCAGATGTCCCCGACCCCGCCACCCTGGTCTGTACCTTGGCCAGATGTCCCCCACCCCACCACCCTGGTCTGTACCTTAGCCAGATGTCCCCCACTCCACCACCTTGGTCTGCACCTTGGCCAGATGTCCCCGACCCCGCCACCCTGGTCTGTACCTTGGCCAGATGTCCCCCACCCCACCATCCTGGTCTGTACCTTAGCCAGATGTCCCCCACCCCACCACCCTGGTCTGCACCTTGGCCAGATGTCCCCGACCCCGCCACCCTGGTCTGTACCTTAGCCAGATGTCCCCCACCCCACCACCATGGTTTGTACCTTGGCCAGATGTCCCCGACCCCGCCACCCTGGTCTGTACCTTGGCCAGATGTCCCCCACCCCACCACCCTGGTCTGTACCTTGGCCAGATGTCCCCCACCCCACCACCCTGGTCTGTACCTTGGCCAGATGTCCCCCACCCCACCACCCTGGTCTGTACCTTGGCCAGATGTCCCCCACCCCACCACCCTGGTTTGTACCTTGGCCAGATGTCCCCCACCCCACCACCCTGGTCTGTACCTTGGCCAGATGTCCCCCACCCCACCACCCTGGTCTGTACCTTGGCCAGATGTCCCACACCCCACCACCCTGGTCTGTACCTTGGCCAGATGTCCCCCACCCCACCACCCTGGTCTGTACCTTGGCCAGATGTCCCCCACCCCACCACCCTGGTCTGTACCTTGGCCAGATGTCCCCCACCCCACCACCCTGGTTTGTACCTTGGCCAGATGTCCCCCACCCCACCACCCTGGTCTGTACCTTGGCCAGATGTCCCCGACCCCGCCACCCTGGTCTGTACCTTGGCCAGATGTCCCCCACCCCATCACCCTGGTCTGTACCTTGGCCAGATGTCCCTCCAGTTTCTCCTTGGCGTCCCGTGTCTCTGCGATGCGCTTCTCCAGCGAGATGTCGACGCATTCCTTCTGTCGCGCCATGTCGTTAGACGTGGCCTGCAGGATGCCGTCCACCATGGACCGCAGATTCACAGAATTCTGGTGCTGCTTCTCCGCATCCATGATGTTGGCGTCCGAGAAGTCCTGCCACTCGTCTGGAGTGACGGAGCTGTAAGGACAACCCGATATGGCAATGACGACTTCCCCCACAGTTAATGCGGCAAAGGGAAGGGCGCCTATATAGTCACACCGGACTATCATTTGTTTAGCCATGTTGTTGTTAATTGCTACAGTGTCGTGTATCCGCATAATGTATTTATCGATCAAGGAGTTACCAAGTTAAAGGATTCAAACCACTTCTAGCCGCCTGTCGTGTTAACTTACTTGGCCTGTATCTTGGTCGCTCCCATGGAGTACTGGAGGCCGCTAGAGTTGTTCTTCAGTTCAGCGTTATTTCTATCGATACTGAGGGCAGCGAACTTGTCTCGGAGATCCTTCTCAAGGTTGTATTTGGCCTTCCGATTCAGTCTGAAACAATTTTACATGCAATATATGATGTGACTATGGAAGTGATATTGCGTGGTGGTTCGGAGATATGCGCCGGTTTGGTGTAGGATACGCACCATGTACTACCATGTACCAGACGGAGAAAGTGAGATTAACCAACCATACACTTATTAGCATGTGTGACGTCACACACATACAGTTGCGGATTCAGCGGGATGACTGAAAAGGATTCCGCACCCAGATGAACTGAGTCCTTAACACGTACACCGTAAGGTCAGTTAAAAGAACTAATTTAAGTGAACCCCTAATTTGAGGTATGCTTCTCAGGCACTCCCGCATACATACCGAACTTGTTCGTCGGCTTGTTCCTTTGTCCTGTGCAGCAAGGCCAGAGCACCCTGGATCACCTCCACCTCTTTCAACAGCTCCTTCTCCGGGTCATCGTGTACAAGGTCTACTCCTTTCCTATTCTGTCTGTAAAAATGTTGAAAACATGTTTGTCCACAGATAGAGTTGTGAAAGTCCTCCACTACTGCCATATTAAAACTGTCCCAATTAATAGTGCACTTTCCTGCACAAAAACACCGCCAGTAGATCTGCTTTGCTAAAGGATCTCACACAATAAACATTAATTATTTCCCCAATTAAGTAGAACCTCATGCAGAAGAGTACTAGCAAGTACCTGTATTAACTCTATATATAATGACAAGATGGATCTCTCTGCCAATAAATATTGGTTAATACTAAACTGTCTTGGCCATTGAGTCCATTCAAATGTTACACACCACAAGGAGAGATTGTGTGTGATTCCTACCTGTTCATAAGGCACTGCTGTGCAATATACAGTGGCTCCTTGCACGACTCAATAGCTTTCTCAATTCGAGTTCTAAATGCAAGAAGGTTATCTGTTTCATTTTTAATCCCATCAAGCTTATCATCAACTTCTTTATCCCAATACTCGATGTCATCTATTCTTTGCTCTGAAATAAATAATCACATAACACACTTCAGTATGTGGCCTATATTATGTAATAAGACCAAAGATATTAGTGTACTAATATCTTTGATTAGTGTACTAATATCTTTGATAAGACTGTAAATAATTAAATTCTGAATTTAACAATCATCACTACCAACTATTAGCTCATGAAATTTCCATGTAAGAACTATAATTAATGCATTAATTGTCAAGTGTCACATTATCAAGTGAACTCATGTGTTAAAACAATACCAAAGAAACAAATATACATACCAAACTTTTTATTCACATCTCTTTGTGTCTTCTTGGTTGTCTTGTCAGTTTCATCAATTAATCTGTTTGATTCATCTACTAATCTCTCAGAAGCAGCCCTTTCTGCTTCAGAATTTGCATATTTCATCTGATTAGAAATATTCCATTCTGGAGGGGTAAACTTGGGTGGAGGCTGAACTAACTTAGCCATTTTATCTGAAAATGATCAGAAACCATCTTTATGTCAAATATGCTTATTTGTATATCTCTCTATTAAATATTCTACTACAATTGAATTAATTATGAATAGCTAGGCAGGAGCCCTGTTGAATTTGTAAGAACTTAAGTAACTTTATCCATTATTTATGATTACCTTTACAGCTGGATAAATGAATAATTTTCATATTAGCCTTGATGAATACATTATTACCACAAATGCTAGGCATAAGAAGCACTTAAACAATGATTTATGATTTTATATGGAAGACTGAATATATACCTATACATCATTACATACATATATATACAACCATGAAGAAAACATTTTCGACAGATATTACTTGATTAGCGTGATGTTGTTGCTTGTCTTTATAATGCAACTCTCTCCTACTACACTTCTCATATGATATGACATAACCTAGTCAAGGCCACAATGCCTGGCCACTAGGGCCAAGGCTCCCCACAATGCCCTGACGACCCACACATGATGTAAGACCTCAGGCTCAGGGTACTCTGCCAGCAGAGGCTGAGAGGAAGCTTATTCCTCATCACCCAAGGTTGGTTACTCTACTGCATGGACTTATCACATTAGAATATATCTATATATAGTCAAATTAATTAATGCTGTTCACACTGTTTTGGGCCGATATTTTTGTTAAAATTGGAGGGATTTTCCTCAGAAATTTACAGACATGCTGCAAAACCCAGATAATTCAATTATACTTTCCTTTCTGTGGCAATCTATTCGTCCTATATTATCTTAGTATAATCTTGCACATGATGAAGCTCCATTGATCACAAATGTCTGCCTTAAAATATTAAGCTAAAAGAAGGAGCATGTGCCAGTTATGATGTCAACCGTCTCAATTGCATCTAATGGCAACCATTGCTAGGCAATGTGTGTACGCTCCTTCTTTTAGTCTGTTTAATGGCTGATGTTTGTGGTCAATAGAGCTTAAGCTTCAGCATGTGCAAGATTACTTTAGATAATATAGGAAGAACAGATTACCTCAGAAAGGAAAGTATGATCAAATTGCCTGAGTCTCTAGGTCCTGCAGCCTGTCTGTAAATTTCCAAGCGTTTACTCTAATTTTAACGAAAATATTGGCTAAAAACAGTGTGAATGGCATTAATAAATTTGAGTACAATATAATTAGTATATAGTACTGTTCACAAATAAGCTGAAACATACATCATTAAATGATTTAGTTGCCATGGTACAGATATGCTGTAAATGATATACTATATTTACACCAGCCACTCGCACACTATGGTGACTATAGACTAGCTATTTCAAATTGGCCCTTTCAAAGGTCTTTGCTTTATCCCTTGCTGAAATGTACTTTCGTTATCTTTTTCATATGAAATTTTGTCACAAGACAGATGCCTTCATGTGCGACAGCTAGGCCTACCTTGACACCCACTTTGTAAGATTCCAAGTAAGCTTAATCTGCTTATTTGTTTAACCATCATTTGCTTTGCAATCACTGACGCCTGCGCAATCATGCACTGGTCTGCTAACTATACATATAGAAGGTAGACCAGTGATTGCACAGGTACCAGGGATTGATCACTTGCTGTGATGGATCATAATGCACTTTCATTAACTTATTCACATGAAATTTTGTCTAAAGTTTGAGCAGACCCTTGTCTTTATCATGTCACATGTGTGACAGTCTTGACATCCATTTACACATTTTGTAAGATTCCAAATTTCCCTACAGAATCACTGGTCTGATAACTATATAAGTTTATCTTATATAATATTACAATCGGTTTCAGTTACTTAAGCACCTACCGTCAAAGCCTATTCTCCTGTTTGTGCCTGGTCGTCAGCGGTCTCGATCCACAACACGAGTGAACGGAACATACTCGTTGCCACGGTAAATAAGGAACACATGGTTGGTTGACAACAGTCACATGACCAGCATTCGCTAGGTGGCGATTGAGTCGAGAGTGGTGCTTTCAATTTATTGTGGGTATGCACCATTAAATCTAATTAAAGTAATTCCCTGAGCGAACCTACACCACGCTCTAGTAAGTAACGCCCCCCCGCCCAGCGTTTTAGTAAGGTTTTTAAAAGCACAAAAATGAATCAACTTACTTAGCGTCATATTTAATTCCCACAAACATGGTAGTTGTCACAGTTTTACCGATGCGAAAACCTGCAACTGGCTTTGCGGATGTCGTTGACTGACAAACACGCGCCGTCTTTCAGTGACAGTGTACACATTTCATTTGAATACCTACACTGTTTAACTGCTTTTAAAGATTGACAAGATGCCGAAAGTCAAGAGCATACTGCCGAAAGGTATTGTTGTCCCGATAGCACCTTGTCGGCTGCCAACTGTTCAGCTGCCCGATATCCCGTCTGTTGGCAGTGTTGATGACACTGACACTGACAGCGTCCGTGACCGTGCCGTTGACACTGTCGCTACACTCCCTACAGTGTCAGTGAGTGACAGTGACACTCCACGCAGTGCCGGTGCTAGTGGCAGTGCCAGTGCCACTGTAGGGCCGTGCAATTGCGGAGGGGCCTGCTTGACCAGCAGGTGCCCATGCAAGCTAGCCTCGAAATTCTTAAGTGCCGCAAGCGATGCAGAAATCAGGTTTGTAATAGATCTCTAGAAAATTTCACAATTTCTCAATAGGCATACACTAAAGTCAAAGTGCAAACACTGCGCAGGTTGAAATTTGCCAATTATGAAAAAAGTTAAAGTTGCATGTGGAGCTCTTTCCCCCCCAAACTAAAGAGGTCAATATGCAAATAAGAATCAGTCCTTGAATCATTCAAGATTGGTTTTGTCTATGCTCCACCCATGCCAGACCGTGCCAAATAGTATCTCTTAGCCTTGCCCGTGATATCAATTTACCACAAATTTTCATTTCAGTGGTAAACGTCATCAGTTTGTGTGCTTCGCGATGCTTTGTTATAAGTAGCAGTGCCGCGACAGAGTGCTGTGGTGTCGCGGGATAGACACGTTTGCCACACCACAGCCGAAACGGCGAGGTTTATCAGGTTTCCGAATTTATGGAATGGAACAATCGAGTTTTCTGCAAATTTTGATATAAATTTCGCCTGGGCTTAGTTTTGGCGGGAAAGAACTCGACATGCAACTTTAAAACATTCCAGGGATAATTCATGGACTGTTCACAATCCTAGCTACTGTAGCGGATTTCGCGGTCCGCGATTTGCTGCCGCCGTTAGGGGGCGCTTAAATCCCTTTGGACTGTGGCGAAATTTACTTTTATTTGTAGTCAACCCAGGTTCGTTATCTCCGGTGAAGAATTGGGCGAGTTTGTGTTTAGCTAATCCCTTCTCTGTTTAGTCGGGATTAAAGCTCGCTTATCTAAAGTTAGCATGTAGGCCGAGAGGACCATTAACGAACCACAGACAATAATAGTAGATTAAATATCTGTGTCCCGTCGAGGGTCGGTCCGACGTACAGAGGCTCGAAGTAAAGACACCAAGTCGATAGGTTCTGCTAGATACTTATAATTGTATTAGACGTTCCGGATGCTCATTACAGGTTACATCTATGATCTATAAATTTATAAATAGATCTATGGGTGCACAGGCACCGGTCGTTTGACCATCTCTATCTATATAAACAGGCTAGATCTATGATCTATAAATTGATAAATATGGGTGCACAGGCACCGGTCGTTTGACCATCTCTATCTTTAGAAACAGGCTAGATCTATGATATATAACTTATAAATATGGATGCACAGGCACCGGTCGTTTGACCATCTCTATCTATAGAAACAGGCTATAAGAAACACTGATAAGGTCCCATAAGAACAATCTTATTTACAATATTATTTACAGATAAATAACCCCTTAACATTCACATAACACTTGTCCCCTAAGCCATCAGGTAGGCCAGATAGAGACTAAGCTTACTGTATGTTACTCACGGTCATAGAGCCGTCTATGGATCTCTCTGTTAATTTCCCCGGTAAATCATTTTTCAGCGCTCAAGTGGCTGTATCCCCAAGGAATAAACAGAAGAACCCTAATTTGTCGTCTGCTTTCCCTTTTATACTTTCTAAAAGCCTGATAACCCCAGAAACCCTAAATACCCTATATTGTTTCCATGCATCTATCAATTCTCTATAGTTACTATATAAATTAGTTACCAACGACTATTGTCTTTCCATAGCGATCCAAATAATGACGCGTTACAATATGTGGTGGTAGATTAGGCTCTTCCACAGCCCCACCTCCGCTGGCCACGCAGCGGGGGGCTGTGGAGGAGACTAGCGGTAGATAAACCAATGAGAGCGTGTTTAACAACATAGATCGAGTGATTGCTCAGCCAATTACAACGCGGTTCACAAAAGTAGCATAGCTGCGCCCATGAGCAACAAGTTACCGCGGTTTACACGCGGATTATCTGGATATTCCGAATTAAAACATGGTGAAATCCCCACATTACACCCTCTCTAAGAAATAAACTCTCCTGAGTTTACTTACCAAAATTCTTAGAACCTTGTATGGCACGCCAATGTAAGTCTTATTTTTTTTTAAATGCCACTAGCGTCTATGTATAACCTGTCTAAAATGCCATCTTTAGCTACCACAATCTTTCATTTAGCTAACTCTTTGACATTCTTGCCTTCAGTTCCCTTACTTTTCTTGCTAAGTCCTTTAAACTGTTCCTTTGGCGCTGTATGGTGTCCTGTTGCTCTTGAATGGTCTTGTTCTGTTCCTTGGTATGTTCTAATTCCTTGGCTTTAAGAGTTCTTTTCAGTTCTCGGTTTCGTTGTTGTAGCTGCAGTATCTTCCTGTCATTGGCAAAAATCTCCTGGCAAATGGCTTCTTTGTTAAAGGGCACGATTGACTAACCATATAACTTAAGTTAGGAGCATTAAACTAATGACTGAGTTGCCGTGGGTTGAGGAGGGTGTGTGTGTGGAAGTGGGGGGGGGGGGGGGGTGGGGGTGGGTAGGTAGGTGCCGAGCCGGGGTAGTCACCCGTTGAGAAGTCACACCGTTTTACTTGAGACATGTAGGCCTACAAGTAAATGGTAGTCCCACAAAGACCTTTGTTCTTACGTTACACGATCCAGCCCATACGATTTATTGTGATGACATAAACCATATATCCTAAAGCCCTGGCAGCTAATACGATTGACGGCCGGTGAGTTGTTTTAGAACTCATGGGTCAAATAATTGAGGCCTGCATGCATGGTGACGGGCTGCAATATAGGAAATGTGGGAAATATCGGACCATTAATGTTATGTCATCATCAGCTACAATGCTCTACCTCTATAACTGGGGCAGTGGTAAGCGTTCTATCGATGATTACTCCTTCTGGGGATGAACTCCTTTGGTTTCATATTTTCAATAAAAATTTGAATCAGTCATCGCAGGTCTTGGTTTTCCTTTTAAAAGGTATATGGAAGCAGTCACGAAGAGAACCATCGAAACATCAGGCCTGTTTCGGAAAATAGGATATTAATTGTTGGTGTATAACAGTTTGACTAAGTTGGTGGGTGAGTGGGGGTGCGGAGCGTTACTGCCATAAAAAAGAAGACCGGTGTCGGAACTAGGGTTGTATGTGCCGATATGTGTAATGTTTGTTTTTTTCACGACGAGTAATGTTCAAATTTCATTTGTAACGCAAGTCTGCTCCTGGATCACAAGCAACTACTACGGCGGTACCAGTAGCCACCTAGCGGAGCAATTCGAAAGTAGAGAACGAGAAAGGAAATGACGTCGTTCTCTAACACTTGACCTTTCGACGTCCCAATTAGGTCGATTCTGTCATCTGGTCCGGTGTCGTGGACATGGGAGGCGGAGCCGTGAAAATTTTCGCCCTTTTCTATCAATAGATTCAAATGAGTAGATAGTAGTAGTTGGGTGTCAAATGCAGACAGGGACTATTTAACTGTTTAACCATGGATAGGCCCACAAGAACATTTACCAGCCCCTTTTACCGGGCAAATGCAGATCAAATGGCGGCCGCACCAAACTCTATGAAGAGTGTGAAAGGCATCGTGGCAGGTTTGTAAACAAGATGCCCTTTGAACAAGTTGATCGAGTGATAAACCGCCTTCGGCCGGTGATGCTGTCCTTCACAAGTGTCACGGTGTCAATGATAACCGCAGCTGTTTGTGACCGTTTGTGACAGGGTCTGTTCTGTAGTAAGAGCACATGGTAACCTCTGAATGGAGCGACTGAAGCAGGCATTAATTTTAAAGTCAAAGTCATAAATGTAGACTCACGTTTCAGCCCATATTTTCCGCGATTGAGCTGCGATCGCTCTACAAATCACTGACATGAGAAAGCAACACTAGACCATTTTAATGATACCAAACTTACGTTTGTACTGCGATGTTATCCTTTTTTATGACACAAAAAATATTTCTCCATGCTGACACTCCATTGGCAGCAGACACACTTTCGCAAATAGACTAAATCCCAGACAATGAAAGGCTCTATAGTTGCCATGGCATCCTCGTGGCTGGTATAAATATAGAGCATGTATTGTTCAAAGCACATTCGGCGCCATGGCAACCATCATTTTATGACGCGTGTTTTAGTATTTTGGCGACAGAGCGTCTTCTGCCAATGGCGTGTCAGCAAGGAGAAATATTCTTTGTTACGGCTTGACATTGACACAACCTAACCCCCCTACCCAAAATACCAGCAATACTATCACCCACAGACATGACAGATGACAAGGTAAACAGAGCGTCGGCCATAGCGAAACTTGTCTGCTTCGATTGCGTGAAACTAATGTTGCTGATGGCATGTTGGCATCATGTGAATTCTTTTTACAACAGGACTGTGAGTACGCCAAATTCTGTTGGGTCTTTGGTTCAAGTTGACAAATATAAACTGATTTTAGGCTTGTCAATGAAACATTTCGTGTCAAATTAGAAAATGAGGCGGCAAATAGTTTCCGTGCCGACTATAGTGTTGCTTTCTCACGTCAGTGATTTGCAGAGCGATCACAATAAATTTGTGGAAAATATGGGCCAAAACGTGAGTCTACAGCATTTATGACTTTGACTTGACATTATATCACTTACTCAATGTAAGTGAGTTGTAATAAGTTATTAGAGGCAACATTACAGCAACATTATTACTGTTAGTGTTATAAGGCCAAAGTCATAAATGCTGTGGAGTGATGTTTTGGACTATATTATCCATCAATTTAAATACTGCGGTGAACAGGTGAATAAACAATACCAGACAATTTTAATGATACCAAACTGATATCCTTATCACTGATAAGTGTGATGAGTTTAGACGTTACTTGTCATTCACTACCAACTGTCTTGTCTTCAGGATATATTTCTTTATGCTAAAGCTCCATTGGCAGCAGATTCTCTGTCGCAAACAAACTAAAAGACTGATCATCAAATGATCTAGTTGCCATGGCGTATAGTGCTCTGTATAATACACCTATTCATTTTGTAATTTGACATAGAATATGTCATTGACAAGCCAAAAAATTTGTTTCTGTAATTTGTCAGCTTAAACTAAATTAGGCATACATATGCAGTCCTGCTGTCAAGAGAATTCACATAGTGCTCAAATTATTAGTTTCACACAAACAAAGCAGACAAGTTGCGCTATAGCTGCTACTGTAGACCTTGTCGTGTCTGTGGGCGACAGTATGGCTGATAATTTGGAGGGGAGTTAGTAGGTTGTATCAATGCCAATTATAACTTGAATTCGTATGCATTTCCTGGTCTCACAGGGCATTACATTAACGTTGCCCGATATGGTAACTTTCCGCTTGGCTAATATTCTAACATCTTTTTGAGGCAAACAATCCTTGTTATCAGAGGGTCTATGTCTTGGTACCACTGATGGGCTAAACCATGTTTCAAATGACGGATCAGGCACCTCAATTTTGTTCTTGTAAGGAAGTTTGTTTCATGTGCGAAAATGATGCAAAACAATTTGAGGCTGAGGCTAGGTCATTTATATACAACAGAAACAGAAGTGGTTACCAATATGTATCCTTGTGGTACAACAAAAGTAATTCTCTGTCTGAATGAGATAGCCCCAATATACTCTACATATTGTATTGTATTACGCCAAATCCGACCAATTACCGTTGAATGGCGATCTCATCACTTTATTAGATGTAAGACGCAAAATTACGCCAAATCCGACCAATTACCGTTGAATGGCGATCTCATCACTTTATTAGATTTAAGACGCAAAAATACGCGAAACCCAACAACCTAACCCAAAAGCCGATTTCAGCCCTTGATGATGTTAATATATATTTATATGTCGATAGGTAATGGTCGATAGTGGTGGTCCCGGGGTCCGAAACAAAGACTAATTGTTATGGTCCATTGGCAGACCCCCCCCCCCCGCCCCTGCCCCACCCATCCCCCTTACACTAATCCGGCAGCCAGACACCGCCGAGACAACGACCCCCCCCCCCCCTCAACCACCCCCTCCCACCGTCTGTTTTCGGACGGCGGCCGGCTTCGTCTGCGGCCGGTTCGGATGTACACCCGTTGGAGCACTGTATGTCTTCCAGTGCTGGTGTTTGTTGGACGTGTACTCGGCACAGCTTAACCCACCCCTCTGCAACTACTGCAATTAGACAGCATATAATAAACACTGCCAATTTTTCTTTTATTTTCTAATAAGAAAATGGGGCAAGTGTATTTTTGGTCAGGGCGAAAGAATTTGACCGAATGAAGTGAATATTACATCGTTTTTCCAACCAGCCAAACGTTTTTGTGCCGATCGGGCCGCCATGACAGTCACGTGTGCTGCGAGATTTGAGCACTGCCATGGCGGCCCGATCGGCACAAAAAACTTCTGGCTAGTTGGAAAAAGGCTCTAATATTCAATTTGGATACCCTATATCGTCCTAAAAATGGAGTATAATATCAATGAATATGTGTTCGATCCATATAAACCACTCTTTTAACATCGCCCCACCGTACACTGTAGATCGGAAAAAGATCGGAAGGATCGGAAGTACATCGGGCATTTACCCTAGCCCTAAATAAGCCCAATTTTCAGCAGTCATCAGCAGCTACCGGTGATCTATTGAACTATGAGGGACATGGAATAGTCAGAAAGCCTTGACTGTTACCGTAATCCTTTTTGCTACCAGGAGAAAACATATGCGTATACATTCCACAGGTCCACCGGTTTGACTTATAACCCATAAAACATGGATATGTTGGCATGCAAGTCCTGGCAAGACAGATAAGCTTTGCTTAAGTTGGTATCACATTTCTATCTGTATTCTGACTCTTGACTCTGACTCTATCGAGACGGAGACATCAATGGTTATGTTGGCTTTGTAAGCCCTATCGAGACAGAGATAAGGCCATGGATATGTTGCCATGGAAGGCCTATCAAGACAGATAAAGCCATGGCTATGTTGCCATCGAAGTCCTATCGAGACCGAGATAAAGCCATGGCTATGTTGCCATGGAAGTCCTATCGAGACAGAGACAAAGCCATGGCCATGCTGTCGTTGAAGTCCTATCGGGGCGGAGAGAATGTCATTTCTATGTTGCCATGGAAGTCCTATCGATACAGAGATAAAGCCATGGCTATGTTGCCATGGAAGTCCTATCGAGACAGAGACAAGGCCATGGCCATGCTGTCGTTGAAGTCCTATCGGGGCGGAGAGAATGTCATTTCTATGTTGCCATGGAAGTCCTATCGATACAGAGATAAAGCCATGGCTATGTTGCCATGGAAGTCCTATCGAGACAGAGACAAGGCCATGGCCATGCTGTCGTTGAAGTCATATCGGGGCGGAGAGAATGTCATTTCTATGTTGCCATGGAAGTCCTATCGATACAGAGATAAAGCCATGGCTATGTTGCCATGGAAGTCCTATCGAGACAGAGACAAGGCCATGGCCATGCTGTCGTTGAAGTCATATCGGGGCGGAGAGAATGTCATTTCTATGTTGCCATGGAAGTCCTATCGAGACGGAGATAAAGCCATGGCTATGTTGCCATGGAAGTCCTATCGAGACAGAGACAAGGCCATGGCCATGCTGTCGTTGAAGTCATATCGGGGCGGAGAGAATGTCATTTCTATGTTGCCATGGAAGTCCTATCGATACAGAGATAAAGCCATGGCTATGTTGCCATGGAAGTCCTATCGAGACAGAGACAAGGCCATGGCCATGCTGTCGTTGAAGTCATATCGGGGCGGAGAGAATGTCATTTCTATGTTGCCATGGAAGTCCTATCGAGACGGAGATAAAGCCATGGCTATGTTGCCATGGAAGTCCTATCGAGACAGAGACAAGGCCATGGCCATGCTGTCGTTGAAGTCATATCGGGGCGGAGAGAATGTCATTTCTATGTTGCCATGGAAGTCCTATCGATACAGAGATAAAGCCATGGCTATGTTGCCATGGAAGTCCTATCGAGACAGAGACAAGGCCATGGCCATGTTGTCGTTGAAGTCATATCGGGGCGGAGAGAATGTCATTTCTATGTTGCCATGGAAGTCCTATCGATACAGAGATAAAGCCATGGCTATGTTGCCATGGAAGTCCTATCGAGACAGAGACAAGGCCATGGCCATGCTGTCGTTGAAGTCATATCGGGGCGGAGAGAATATCATTTCTATGTTGCCATGGAAGTCCTATCGAGACGGAGATAAAGCCATGGCTATGTTGCCATGGAAGTCCTATCGAGACAGAGACAAGGCCATGGCCATGCTGTCGTTGAAGTCATATCGGGGCGGAGAGAATGTCATTTCTATGTTGCCATGGAAGTCCTATCGATACAGAGATAAAGCCATGGCTATGTTGCCATGGAAGTCCTATCGAGACAGAGACAAGGCCATGGCCATGTTGTCGTTGAAGTCATATCGGGGCGGAGAGAATGTCATTTCTATGTTGCCATGGAAGTCCTATCGAGACGGAGAGAAAGCCATGGTTATGTTGCCATGGAAGTCCTATCGAGACAGAGACAAAGCCATGGCTATGTTGCCATGGAAGTCCTATCGAGACAGAGACAAGGCCATGGCCATGCTGTCGTTGAAGTCCTATCGGGGCGGAGAGAATGTCATTTCTATGTTGCCATGGAAGTCCTATCGATACAGAGATAAAGCCATGGCTATGTTGCCATGGAAGTCCTATCGAGACAGAGACAAGGCCATGGCCATGTTGTCGTTGAAGTCATATCGGGGCGGAGAGAATGTCATTTCTATGTTGCCATGGAAGTCCTATCGAGACGGAGAGAAAGCCATGGCTATGTTGCCATGGAAGTCCTATCGAGACAGAGACAAAGCCATGGCCATGCTGTCGTTGAAGTCCTATCGGGGCGGAGAGAATGTCATTTCTATGTTGCCATGGAAGTCCTATCGAGACGGAGAGAAAGCCATGGCTATGTTGCCATGGAAGTCCTATCGAGACAGAGACAAGGCCATGGCCATGTTGTCGTTGAAGTCATATCGGGGCGGAGAGAATGTCATTTCTATGTTGCCATGGAAGTCCTATCGATACAGAGATAAAGCCATGGCTATGTTGCCATGGAAGTCCTATCGAGACAGAGACAAAGCCATGGCCATGCTGTCGTTGAAGTCATATCGGGGCGGAGAGAATGTCATTTCTATGTTGCCATGGAAGTCCTATCGAGACGGAGAGAAAGCCATGGATATGTTGCCATGGAAGTCCTATCGAGACAGAGACAAGGCCATGGCCATGTTGTCGTTGAAGTCATATCGGGGCGGAGAGAATGTCATTTCTATGTTGCCATGGAAGTCCTATCGAGACGGAGAGAAAGCCATGGCTATGTTGCCATGGAAGTCCTATCGAGACAGAGACAAAGCCATGGCCATGCTGTCGTTGAAGTCCTATCGGGGCGGAGAGAATGTCATTTCTATGTTGCCATGGAAGTCCTATCGAGACGGAGAGAAAGCCATGGCTATGTTGCCATGGAAGTCCTATCGAGACAGAGACAAGGCCATGGCCATGCTGTCGTTGAAGTCCTATCGGGGCGGAGAGAATGTCATTTCTATGTTGCCATGGAAGTCCTATCGAGACGGAGATAAAGCCATGGCTATGTTGCCATGGAAGTCCTATCGAGACAGAGACAAGGCCATGGCCATGTTGTCGTTGAAGTCATATCGGGGCGGAGAGAATGTCATTTCTATGTTGCCATGGAAGTCCTATCGATACAGAGATAAAGCCATGGCTATGTTGCCATGGAAGTCCTATCGAGACAGAGACAAAGCCATGGCCATGCTGTCGTTGAAGTCATATCGGGGCGGAGAGAATGTCATTTCTATGTTGCCATGGAAGTCCTATCGATACAGAGATAAAGCCATGGCTATGTTGCCATGGAAGTCCTATCGAGACAGAGACAAAGCTATGGCCATGTTGTCGTTGAAGTCATATCGGGGCGGAGAGAATGTCATTTCTAAGTTGCAATGGAAGTCCTATCGAGACGGAGAGAAAGCCATGGATATGTTGCCATGGAAGTCCTATCGAGACAGAGACAAGGCCATGGCCATGCTGTCGTTGAAGTCATATCGGGGCGGAGAGAATGTCATTTCTAAGTTGCAATGGAAGTCCTATCGAGACGGAGAGAAAGCCATGGTTATGTTGCCATGGAAGTCCTATCGATACAGAGATAAAGCCATGGCTATGTTGCCATGGAAGTCCTATCGAGACAGAGACAAAGCCATGGCCATGCTGTCGTTGAAGTCATATCGGGGCGGAGAGAATGTCATTTCTATGTTGCCATGGAAGTCCTATCGATACAGAGATAAAGCCATGGCTATGTTGCCATGGAAGTCCTATCGAGACAGAGACAAAGCCATGGCCATGCTGTCGTTGAAGTCATATCGGGGCGGAGAGAATGTCATTTCTATGTTGCCATGGAAGTCCTATCGATACAGAGATAAAGCCATGGCTATGTTGCCATGGAAGTCCTATCGAGACAGAGACAAAGCTATGGCCATGTTGTCGTTGAAGTCATATCGGGGCGGAGAGAATGTCATTTCTATGTTGCCATGGAAGTCCTATCGATACAGAGATAAAGCCATGGCTATGTTGCCATGGAAGTCCTATCGAGACAGAGACAAAGCCATGGCCATGCTGTCGTTGAAGTCATATCGGGGCGGAGAGAATGTCATTTCTATGTTGCCATGGAAGTCCTATCGAGACCGAGATAAAGCCATGGCTATGTTGCCATGGAAGTCCTATCGAGACAGAGACAAAGCCATGGCCATGCTGTCGTTGAAGTCATATCGGGGCGGAGAGAATGTCATTTCTATGTTGCCATGGAAGTCCTATCGATACAGAGATAAAGCCATGGCTATGTTGCCATGGAAGTCCTATCGAGACAGAGACAAAGCTATGGCCATGTTGTCGTTGAAGTCATATCGGGGCGGAGAGAATGTCATTTCTAAGTTGCAATGGAAGTCCTATCGAGACGGAGAGAAAGCCATGGATATGTTGCCATGGAAGTCCTATCGAGACAGAGACAAGGCCATGGCCATGCTGTCGTTGAAGTCATATCGGGGCGGAGAGAATGTCATTTCTAAGTTGCAATGGAAGTCCTATCGAGACGGAGAGAAAGCCATGGTTATGTTGCCATGGAAGTCCTATCGATACAGAGATAAAGCCATGGCTATGTTGCCATGGAAGTCCTATCGAGACAGAGACAAGGCCATGGCCATGTTGTCGTTGAAGTCATATCGGGGCGGAGAGAATGTCATTTCTAAGTTGCAATGGAAGTCCTATCGAGACGGAGAGAAAGCCATGGTTATGTTGCCATGGAAGTCCTATCGGGACGGAGAAAACATCATGGTTATGTTGCCATGGACGTCCTATTGAGACGGAGAGAACGCCATGGCTATGTTGCCATCGAAGTCCTGTCGGGGCTGAGAGAACGCTATGGTTATTTTTCCATGGACGTCTTATTGAGACGGGGAGAAACCCATGGTTATGTTGTCATGGAAGTCCAATCGGGACAGATATAGCCATGCTTATTTTGCCATGGAAGTCCAATCGAAACGGAGATAAAGCCATGGATATGTTGCCATGGAAGTCCTATCGAGACGGAGAGAAAGCCATGGTTATGTTGCCATGGAAGTCCTATTGAGACGGAGATAAAGCCATGGTTATTTTGCAATGGAAATCCAATCGAGACGGAGATAAAGCCATGGATGCGTTGCCATGGAAGTCCTTTCGAGACGGAGAGAAATCCATGGTTATGTTGCCATGGTAGTGCTATCGAGACGGAGAGAAAGCCGTGGTTATGTTGCCATGGAAGTCCTATCGAGACAGATAAAGCCATGGCTATGTTGCAATGGAAGTTCTATCGAGACGGAGATAAAGCCATGGCTCTGTTGTCATGGAAGTCCTATCGAGACAGAGATAAAGCCATGGTTACGTTGGCGAGGATCCTTTTGGGACGCTGAATAGTATCGCCTTTCCGCCTACATTGAAAGCCCTTTAGGAACAGTTAATTCCTATTGGGTCTAGGGGCCAGTCGTGCCATTTTGAAAATTTTGTACCATTGTAAACTTTAAGTCTGGAGTAAAATTTACTTATTCAAGAACACGAGACTTTTGTCGGACGGGTAACTTCTTCGCTTTAGACAGGGGCCGGCCCGGTCCCTCAGTGGGCTAGAGCGCTCGCATTGAGTGCTCTGGTCACCTAAGAGCCTAACGGCACGTGGATCGGTGGTTCGAGCCCCGCTGTGGCCATGTCTGTGTGGTTGGGGGATAAAGATCCAATGTCCTTCTTCGCAAAGAGTAGGGGGTTACCCCGGGGACATGGCTCCACTCTTCCTTCCTTCTTCCATTGACGCGATATGGCCAAAAGTGGTTAAAGCGTCCTGAATATACAACCAACCAACCATCTTCGCTTTAGACAACGATTCCGATTCAATACCAAAATGTCGAGACGTGACTGACCTAAAGCTCTGAAGTAGGGGCTCCCCTGGGCCTAATCAGATTTGGACAGATACGGCTCTGCGTAAATTAGTTGACCAGGAAGGCGTCCTCGACTAACTTAGCCTTGGACGGTCTATTCGCGGATTGGTGATAAGCTGTTGTTATCTTTCATGGGTCGGTCAGGGAAAGAAGCTACGCACAGTAAAGTTTTGACACATTATCGGGGGAGCATATACATAGACCAAAATATATTGAAAAGAAGTCAGTCTGGGATTGTCTTCCCGTCTTCTAGCCCAACATTCTGACACACGGTCTGGGATTGTCTTCCCGTCTTCTAGCCCAACATTCTGACACACGGTCTGGGATTGTCTTCCCGTCTTCTAGCCCAACATTCTGACACACGGTCTGGGATTGTCTTCCCGTCTTCTAGCCCAACATTCTGACACACGGTCTGGGATTGTCTTCCCCTTTTCTGGCCCAACATTCTGACACACGGTCTGGGATTGTCTTCCCCTTTTCTGGCCCAACATTCTGACACACGGTCTGGGATTGTCTTCCCCTTTTCTGGCCCAAGATTCTGACACACGGCCTGGGATTGTCTTCCCCTTTTCTGGCCCAAGATTCTGACACACGGCCTGGGATTGTCTTCCCCTTTTCTGGCCCAACATTCTGACACACGGTCTGGGATTGTCTTCCCCTTTTCTGGCCCAACATTCTGACACACCGCCTGGGATTGTCTTCCCCTTTTCTGGCCCAACATTCTGACACACGGTCTGGGATTGTCTTCCCCTTTTCTGGCCCAACATTCTGACACACGGCCTGGGATTGTCTTCCCCTTTTCTGGCCCAAGATTCTGACACACGGCCTGGGATTGTCTTCCCCTTTTCTGGCCCAACATTCTGACACACGGTCTGGGATTGTCTTCCCCTTTTCTAGCCCAACATTCTGACACACCGCCTGGGATTGTCTTCCCCTTTTCTGGCCCAACATTCTGACACACGGCCTGGGATTGTCTTCCCCTTTTCTGGCTCAACATTCTGACACACGGCCTGGGATTGTCTTCCCCTTTTCTGGCCCAACATTCTGACACACGGCCTGGGATTGTCTTCCCCTTTTCTGGCCCAACATTCTGACACACGGTCTGGGATTGTCTTCCCCTTTTCTGGCCCAACATTCTGACACACGGCCTGGGATTGTCTTCCCCTTTTCTGGCCCAACATTCTGACACACGGTCTGGGATTGTCTTCCCCTTTTCTGGCCCAACATTCTGACACACGGTCTGGGATTGTCTTCCCCTTTTCTGGCCCAACATTCTGACACACCGCCTGGGATTGTCTTCCCCTTTTCTGGCCCAACATTCTGACACACGGCCTGGGATTGTCTTCCCCTTTTCTGGCCCAACATTCTGACACACCGCCTGGGATTGTCTTCCCCTTTTCTGGCCCAACATTCTGACACACGGCCTGGGATTGTCTTCCTCTTTTCTGGCCCAACATTCTGACACACGGCCTGGGATTGTCTTCCCCTTTTCTGGCCCAACATTCTGACACACGGCCTGGGATTGTCTTCCCCTTTTCTGGCCCAACATTCTGACACACGGCCTGGGATTGTCTTCCTCTTTTCTGGCCCAACATTCTGACACACGGCCTGGGATTGTCTTCCTCTTTTCTGGCCCAACATTCTGACACACGGCCTGGGATTGTCTTCCCCTTTTCTGGCCCAACATTCTGACACACGGTCTGGGATTGTCTTCCTCTTTTCTGGCCCAACATTCTGACACACGGCCTGGGATTGTCTTCCCCTTTTCTGGCCCAACATTCTGACACACGGCCTGGGATTGTCTTCCTCTTTTCTGGCCCAACATTCTGACACACGGCCTGGGATTGTCTTCCTCTTTTCTGGCCCAACATTCTGACACACGGCCTGGGATTGTCTTCCCCTTTTCTGGCCCAACATTCTGACACACGGCCTGGGATTGTCTTCCCCTTTTCTGGCCCAACATTCTGACACACGGTCTGGGATTGTCTTCCCCTTTTCTGGCCCAACATTCTGACACACGGCCTGGGATTGTCTTCCCCTTTTCTGGCCCAACATTCTGACACACGGCCTGGGATTGTCTTCCCCTTTTCTGGCCCAACATTCTGACACACGGCCTGGGATTGTCTTCCCCTTTTCTGGCCCAACATTCTGACACACGGTCTGGGATTGTCTTCCCCTCTTCTGGTCGCGAAAAAATCGATACGTGTATGGCTGCAGATGGGGCAGATAGTCCTCTGGCTTTGGTGGTGCGGGGGCGAGTGGTGCCCGGTCCCGTGTGGGAGGGTGGGGAACAGGGTGTATTGTAGATGGAGTGGAACCGCCATGTTTGGCTTGATTGAATCACCCTTCACGGCGCGTACTCCCAGGGGTACCCCAGGAACAACCGAGTAGTCTTCACCAGTCGTGGGCAAGTCCGTAGTACTCAGCCTGGCCGATGAATGAATGTGGTTTCTTAAAGTCGCATACATATACGTGGATGGCTTCACTTTTTGGCTAGAAGTGTGCTTTATTTATGTTGTTGGGCTGGACTCCTGGGTTGTTTTACCCTGATTGGTTTGTGATTTGCCTTATTTGCTCGAGGCACAGGCGCCACAAAACTGCTGATTTATAACTAGACCGGGAGGCCCGATAGCTTGTCTAGGCACACTTCTGCTCTGCCCACCATGTCCAGGTCTGCCCCGACCGCCCCGCCCCGCCCCGCCGCCCCCGCCCCGCCCCGCCGCCGTCGTCGCCGCCTTGTACTTCTGCCGGCATCTCCTGTTTGGTTACCCCCCCCCCCCCCCCAACCCCCTTAGCTTTGTCGGAACGGTCGGCCATCGATCGTGGAGGGGCCGCAGTTCCTTGAAGACTCTGCCGCCTGCGGGGTCACGTTCCAGAATCCATCAATTCTTGCATCGGGACACACAGAGCGGGACACAGGGAGCGGACCAGTCGCTAACTGGCCGGCAGTGTATCCACCCCCCTCCCCTTCCCCCCGCGCACACACAGTATTGATTTACCAACTCAAATACAATCATCCAGTGAAGCAAAACATAAAAACATTCGAATGATATACACGTTGCACGCCATATAAAAAATTAATTTGTTATAGAAAAAAACGAAACAATGCCATTAAACTGTGCCTACTTTTTGGTGTTTTCTCTAGTTATTTTTTTTTGTATTTCGCTCGATCTTTTGTTTCGTCCTGCCCGGTAGGTGGCATCACTGGCGGCATAGAGATCTGCATCACTTTTCCCACCGAGTATGTCAAGACTCAGCTCCAGCTGGACCAGAAGGCTGGGGCGGCCCGCAAGTACAAGGGCATCGCCGACTGTGTGCGGATCACTGTCCGCGAGCGGGGCGTCCTGGGTCTCTACCGCGGCCTCAGCGTCCTGGTGTACGGCTCCATACCCAAGTCTGGAGTCAGGTGAGTGGTGGTCAGGTGGGTCTCTACCGCGGCCTCAGCGTCCTGGTGTACGGCTCCATACCCAAGTCTGGAGTCAGGTGGGCCTCTACCGCGACCTCAGCGTCCTGGTGTACGGCTCCATACCCAAGTCTGGAGTCAGGTGAGTGGTGGTCAGGTGGGCCTCTACCGCGGCCTCAGCGTCCTGGTGTACGGCTCCATACCCAAGTCTGGAGTCAGGTAAGTGGTGGTCAGGTGGGCCTCTACCGCGGCCTCAGCGTCCTGGTGTACGGCTCCATACACAAGTCTGGAGTCAGGTGAGTGGTGGTCAGGTGGGCCTCTACCGCGGCCTCAGCGTCCTGGTGTACGGCTCCATACCCAAGTCTGGAGTCAGGTGGGCCTCTACCCGCGGCCTCAGCGTTCTGGTGTACGGCTCCATACCCAAATCTGGAGTCAGGTGAGTGGTGGTCAGGTGGGCCTCTACCGCGGCCTCAGCGTTCTGGTGTACGGCTCCATACCCAAATCTGGAGTCAGGTGAGTGGTGGTCAGGTGGGCCTCTACCGCGGCCTCAGCGTCCTGGTGTACGACTCCATACCCAAGTCTGGAGTCAGGTGAGTGGTGGTCAGGTGGGCCTCTACCGCGGCCTCAGCGTCCTGGTGTACGACTCCATACCCAAGTCTGGAGTCAGGTGAGTGGTGGTCAGGTGGGCCTCTGCCGCGGCCTCAGCGTCCTGGTGTACGGCTCCATACCCAAGTCTGGAGTCAGGTGGGCCTCTACCGCGACCTCAGCGTCCTGGTGTACGGCTCCATACCCACGTCTGGAGTCAGGTGAGTGGTGGTCAGGTGGGCCTCTGCCGCGGCCTCAGCGTCCTGGTGTACGGCTCCATACCCAAGTCTGGAGTCAGGTGGGCCTCTACCGCGACCTCAGCGTCCTGGTGTACGGCTCCATACCCAAGTCTGGAGTCAGGTGAGTGGTGGTCAGGTGGGCCTCTACCGCGGCCTCAGCGTCCTGGTGTACGGCTCCATACCCAAGTCTGGAGTCAGGTGAGTGGTGGTCAGGTGGGCCTCTGCCGCGGCCTCAGCGTCCTGGTGTACGGCTCCATACCCAAGTCTGGAGTCAGGTGGGCCTCTACCGCGACCTCAGCGTCCTGGTG